>DWPT01008256.1:0-10314 GCA_018251895.1 Agathymus mariae mariae
TAGAAATTTACAGGAAATCAATATCAGGTAAGTAGGGGGTCTACCCAACACGGAAACATATGGCAAGGGGTCTACGACACAAAAAAGTTTGGGGAACTCTGGTTTAAACGAACAGCACAAATCATAAACACAATGTACTCGACCCAGAATATCCGGATACTAAGTATAATAAATACTGATATAAATTAATTACGCCATTAAACATACATACGTAATACTCACCCATCCAGCATTATAAAAGTATTTCTGGCTTGTGACGGTTTCCCATGTTAAAAAGACAAATCTTGTTAATTTACTCGTGATTTGAGCATCGCTTTTTACGTTATCAATCCGGCAGACGGACCACCTCGCGCATGACCCTAGGATTTATATAAGACGATTCCCCGCTTAGATCATGCCAGGCGACGCGTCGGTTGTCAGTTTGGTGTCGTCGAATTAAATGAGCGGTGGTGACCACTTACCATTAGCTGACCCCATGTTTGTCGCGTAATGACATAAAAAAAAATTATACACGCGATGCGAACGAATCTCTCACTTACACCATGACGACAGGCCGATGGATATTTAAAAAATATTTTTTTTCGGTTTACTTTTACAAAAAAAAAAAAACATCTTGTCGCCTTAATTCTGCATGTGTGCAAGTGTCCCCAATTAATTATATTTTAGATTGCTTATCGAGGACAATTTAATAACAATATTAATGTTTTAGACATGTTGTTCTATGTTACGATACAATTTATTATAACAAAAAAAAATATTGAAAGGCTACACGAATAAAACTTCACAAACATTCATAATCCGATTACACGCCTGCTAATAATTCTGTCATTGATGAATTCGAGTGCCAATGAGATAGGGCACTCTAAACGGGATATCAAGTGTATTGTTTATTTACGACCTAATTCGTACGTTCGGACGTGCGCGCATGCACGAGTGCGTGTATGCATTTCTGCGTTTGTGCCTATGTCTTTGTGCTGATTGAAGATGCATAAAACGAATGGTCAGGTATTACCAGTCATAACTGAGACACCGTTACCAACACATCAACTCATACCTAAAACCACGACCCTTGTTTCATATGGCTTAAATATATTTGCTTCTTGGGTGCTCGAATATCATTACAAAGCAAATTTGTACAAATGTTATTACTCGTAGATCAAATACAAAGTGTTTCAGCAGCGCGACATACTTTATATGGCGCGAATAGCTGTTTTTAATGTTTAAGTTCATAATTTTAACAACTTAATTCGAATAGCTTATGCACAACAGCAAATAGTCATGATAGTAGAAAAATATTAAACATGATTAAGTGATAAAGAAACAAAAAATATTTTAATGTAACGTCTTTGAACGCCTTTCGTGGCGTAGCATCACAGCCACACCAGTTCTAGTTATCTTGTGAAACGAATCCCTTAAAACGAATTCGGTCAGTTTGAAAGGAGCCGCTCCTAACGATATTCCCAAATGACTACCATGTAACTTGGCAAGATCGAGAATACAATTACAATTACAACAACAAAACATATCTGATGTTGGGTACTCTATGCAATGCTTTTTTCCCTCTTTTCCATCTATCTTCACATAGTTTCTCAACTTACATCACACCACTGAAACCTATGGTAGTAGAAAAATACAGTAGATAACATATGGTGCTTATCACAGTAGAATTTAGTTGTTCATCGTCTTTAACGTCGCAAGGAAGGCTAACCTCACCTGGATGTTACGTCATGAAATAAATATATTAAAAGTAAATCGATAATTATATACTTCCCCTCAACGCACTTGCCCGAACGCTGCAAGAAATATCTGAATTCACCTGTCCAAGCGTATTGGCCTATTGTATAGAAGAATTCCTAATGCCATTGCCCGTATAACATTTGACTTTATTTGCAGTAGCTACTATTTGGTACTAGTACTATTGTATAGTATTTAGTACATTGGTATACTTCCAAACGCAATGTTAACGAAACGTTCACACCGCACATCCGTGCAAGATTCTAGGCATTGCGGATGCCACTGCCATGGACGCCCGTACACGCGGGTCTGTACGCTACGAAGACGCCAACCAGTAAATAACTAACGCATCGCTGTTCCACTCACCTTGTTCAAGTTACAGATGACCTTCCTGGCTTCGCGGCAGTCCGGCGGGTGCTGCAGGTATCGCAGTCGGCGTTGTACGAGCGCGCTCACGTTCGCAGCCTCGGCGCGCCGCCACTCGCCGCGCCCGTCCGCCTCGCCGAGCCGCTGCTGCTGCGACAGCAGGCTCCTGACATGTTAACGCGTATTAGGCAATAAGTTCATAGTGGCAACTGTTTTAAATAAGTTATTGTAATAATAATGACTCTGCACAAAACATTTTAGAAATGTATTATAATTTTATATTTATATAAATGTGTCGGTACCACCCTGTTGTGTTTGTAACCAGGAGGCGAAAAGGGTATAACCCTCCCGCACTGCCACTCTAGACATCCTATACATGGCGGCGGACGACAAATCAACCGCTCAGCGCCCCTCTTCACTGAAAGGAGTCGCACTCGCAACCGATGAATGCTTAGAGACCGCAAGGCAAGCTGTGTCGTGACAATATCGATAAGTCTTATATTAATTCAGTGTAATTCATTATTGGTCAAAATAAAAGAATATTAGGGTTATTAAAAGAAGACGTTGTTATTATTATGAAGATATCGCCTCTCTGTCTACAAATGCAGATACCAAGTAAAAAATATACTAATAATATAATTATGTACATATATGCATTAGGCATGCACCGGTGAGTGTAATAGGTATCCAAGATATCCATCCAGCATATCCAGCACGTCTTTCTTGTTGCATAGCACTTCTCAATAAGTGAAGTGGAAATACATAGCTGAATACATTAAATTCTATTAACAGGTCAATAGAAGGTGACTTACACTCCAGTATTGCATTGCAAAATTCAGACATATCTTTGTCTCTCTGCACTACTTCTTATATCGTGAGCGCGCGTACATCAATATCCTAAGAAATAACCTTTTAGGGCCTTTTAGCGATCTTGACCTGCAAAACCTAATTTCTTCCAAAACACACTTATTCACAATGATTCACTGTGGGCTTTAACGCCGTGTGCTTCCGAGAAAATCCAAACTAGTATGGGTTATATTTGCCGGATCTATGATGAAGATAAGCTATATAAATAAAGACTGCTCGATGAAATCACATTACGTATACTTTTGTAAAATGATACAGATTTTATAACAACTTATAATACAAGAAATGTATCTGCTGTTCATATTCACAATAACACATGGTTTTAAACATGTCTCACAAGCCCGAAGTGACTCAGCAGATGCAGAACCACGTAATGCGCCGTATTGTAAAATTTTATGTCAATAGGAAATCACTAATAAGGTTTTCTATCGACTTCTATGTTACACACTCCTCATTGGCTGCCCAAGATGAATTTACTTTGCTGTTTTATGGCGAAATGGCAAACTAACGATGTTGGTTGGAAGTTGTTATGACGACAGAAAACTTTCAAAATGGCTCAGCATACACACACACTCGCACACGCACACGCGCACGCACGCGCGCGCACGCACGCACACACACACACACACAGAGAGAGAGTAAACATTTAAAAAAATCAATCACTCTTAATACCTTTTCCTATCAGCGACTTCGTCCAAGATGGTCTGTATCGTATCAGGCTTAACTTCCTCGTTGAGCAGCTTGTTGAGCTCGTGGCTCACGTAGTACCAGATCTCCTTAGTGTCGGAGTAGATGCGCCGCCGAAGGTTCTCGTATTCCTCCGTGGGTCCGTGACCCGCTTCCAGAAGCAACGCACCCGTGTCTATGTCCTTCAAGTTTACATCCAAACTGGAAACAATTTTTTTTGTCAATACACTCCAAACTCGTAATAACAAAAAAAAAAATATAAAGGAATAGCCGAAATATTATTGAACCGGATGATGAATATGCAGATGGAGCGGGGCTAACAAGACACATTTAGATTTCTTGAGAAAATGTCTTTAAGATTACCATATAGTACTTCTCGTGGTAAGCATGCTTTACTGGAAAAACTTTTAAAATGAGTCATGCCACATGTGGTTGCTACAGAGTCTATCAAACGTGTGTTCTTCCAGTAATTAAACCCTACAAAACACCTAACGGAATCCTAGAGTAGGCAAATTAAAATTTTGCCTTTGGAACTAGAGTAGGCAAATTAAAATTTTGCCTTTCATACCAGCCCTATGCTCTAAAGTTCGTCCGGGATTTTATATCGAACATAATTAGGATACAATAATGATTACAGTAAATTGGTCAAAATATATGCAATCAGATATGAATATTTCAATCAAACTACGAATCCCCGATTTAATGACATCGATATACAAGGCCACAGTACGGAAATTTGTCAATTTTGCATGTAAAATCACAACTATCACACACAGACGCCACCATCCTGATTTCAAAGATATTACGCAAGCTTATATCATGTTATATGTCAACTAACATCTATGATACCTTAATCCCACGAGGAATTATAATAATGGTAAATAAAGTGTGGCCAAAGTAAAGGTCATTACTAAATAATGATCATTTTTTGCTTTTGCGTAGTTGCTCTATGCTACATAATATAAAAAAAAAATTGACCTCCTCGCTCGGCAGGCAGGGTCACTACCAACCGGGCTATGGGGGCGTCAATGTGTTTATAATTCATATAAAACCAAAAACTGTATCATTAAACCATAAATGGTATGAACATGAATTTTTCAAATCCGACAGAACAGCACTATTAAACCTGAGATAGCAAACAAGGAGTTTTCCTGCGTCATGTAATTTTCAATAAGATACTACTGAATGAACATATATTTTCCTTTCTTAATTATTTTTATTTATACAGATGCGTGGTCGCAGAAACTACCAATGAACTGATATTGTTTCGGCGACTCGAACGTAGTTGCGTCACAAGGAGTAGTGTAGCTCAAACCTTAAAACTACTTATTTCTCGTTCTGTAACTAGATTACAGTTAATTACAGTTAAGTGCAGTGGTTTCGACGATAGAGTTCCGCATATACACAATCTCACAAAATTCACACTCTCAACTAGTATATTTAGTGTACATATGTAATGCAATTAATCTAAATATATATTGATATACAATGTTGAACAATTTGATCTTGTATAGACACTAAGTTGGCTGCGCGTTTATTACTACCGATTCCTACTAATGTTGAAAATGAAACGAAAAGGAATGAAAATTACACTTTAATAATTCCGTCTCAAAATAAGCCCAATTAAGTCTTACAAACTTCGTACAAAGACATGAGTGTCTACTGCAGCCATTGTTATCTTTGTCGAGTAATAAAAAAGCACTACTGATAAATCTAACGAATGAATTGTAACATTAGAAGTATTCTTTACCAATGCTGATAACCTTATCGACCTAACGAATACTAACTAACGAGGTATATTGTAGGGGTATATTGAAAACTCGTTACTATTTTTTACGTCCTCTGAACCGTTTATTGTAATCTCAGTAATGAAATAAGAAATAACATGTGTAACATGCATAAACTGTTTTATAACAAGGCGCGATAACGATACAATATTACTTACCGTCCTGCTTTGACAACTATTTCATTCACCAAGTCGATTTTACGATTCGCTACGAACGGTGCAAATACGGAAATGTACAGTCAACATCAAACGTAGATAATCAAAGGCGGATGATAATAATAATTATAATAAAAGAAACTCCGCATCACATCCTTTAAATCTATGTACTAAAGTTATTACAGGAAATGTTTCTACACTCTTTTATCGACAGGCTGTGCTTATAGACGTAGTAGATAAAGTTAAAACTCTGACAACCTCAAAATCATGCATGTCTTGTTAGTTTTTAGATCATCATTCTGTTTCTATATCGTTTAGAAAAGGTGCTAAAATGCATGAAGGAAATGAAATGTCTAACGACACTCCTCAGCACATATTTAAAAATAAATAAGTAAATTAAGTACAGATTTAAGTTACAAATCTAACTTGAGTTGAAACGCCCGTGGCGCTGTTTATTTGCATTCACCCGGACATGTCAGCATTATTTTATAAGTTGACAAAAAATTTAAATGTAAAAAAAAATGAAGTCAAACACCATCATAATGTGAGCTAATCAATTATCTCCTTATGTAAAATTAGATTACAAAGTTATACAATATATTGTAACAGCTATTCTTGTAATTTCAGTAAAAAGCGAAACCAAGTTAAAACGATTGAACAGGTTCAGTAACATGTCGGCTTTTGTTACTTCTAATAGGAAAACTAATTTAAAACCATCACATGTCATTAATCAATTATGAATATCATATAATTCAATTATTATTTTTTTATCATTAAACTATTCTGTACGCATCTGCACGTCATTTTTACTTCGACTATCGTTTTTAAAAGGTTATTTGACCTAAAGGAGAAGAGATGGAGAATGAAACCCCTCAACTCATCTTATAAAACAACATAATGACAATTATTATTATTATTTATAGTATCTACTATGAGTACTTTAGTTTCCATTCTCGCTGACAATATCTTTAAACTACTAAATATTATTGTTTACTAAAAATTTACGTTAAAAGTGAGAAGTGACGTTCTCATCTTCAGCGTAAGGCTAAGCACCACATCTATCGCGTAATACCAAAATACGCAGTATAATTGAAACACATTATTCATTAAACAAATCGATATTAACTCATGTTTTGGAGTTATAAATGTAAATTTGCTATCACCATCACAAACCATAATTTTCCCCCTTCTGCACTTAAGCTTGTGCTGGACAGACGTGTATTAGCAGACTTCAAAGACGTATGCGTACATTAAAAGTGAAAAGCGTAGGTTATTTAATTTAAAAAGATAAGGGAAATAAACGTTCAAGTCACAAAGCTATCACGCATTCGCATTCGTATAGGAAGAGACACTAATAAAGCTTGGCAGGTAAGACGCTACACTAAAACATGCCATTATAGCAGGCGATGAAGAAACGGTTGACTCGTATGAACTTGCGTGTAAACAATTACAACAACGTAAAACGCCTCCAACTATGTTTACACAATGCAGGAACGAGAAAAAAGTAAACAGCGAGATACCAGATTACTGATGTATGCTAGTTTGTTACATCACCCGCATGCCTTAAATAATTATCTTGAGTATCAGAACTACATGCAAGCGCTCGTCTCATGGCTTGTGTAGAATATCAGAGATATTATGGAGCTGATATCCGTAACCGTAACGGGAATCGGAAAGTATTATTCGTATATCCATATCCAGATCCAAAATGTCATATCTACATATAACATTCCTAGTAGAGATGATACTTTATGACGCGCAATATCGTACGAATGACACCTAGCTTCACCGGTCAAGTAAGTCTTCTAATTTCAGCGGCGAATGACAGTTGCTAAGAATATAGAGTCAGCAAAATTAGATATCACAAAATTTCTCTGACAGAGCGAAGCAGCGTGAGTCGTAGGAGTTCGATGGGTCACAGCTAGTAATAAAATTTTTAAATGCCCCAGCTTTAATGTGTATGTTAAGCAATTTTCACCGATTGTTATTGTCAGATATTGGTTAGCCTTGTCACGGGACCTTCATGGGTAAATAATCAGATAAGTTTAACAATTCGTCACCAAACAAAAAACTAAACGTATTTCACGACGATTATTTGAAGAGCTTTGGCAAGAGACTCGTCCTTTGTCCTGTGGATAACCAACGAGTTATAGACACAAGAACATTGGATGTCCCTAATTGACGATGTTATCGAATCGCTACATTTAATCTTTCCGTTGTCCAAATCAGCTGATAGGCAGAATAGCACCCTTCATTGAAGGCCGTGTTTCGAGGACCCATTGACATTTCAGACACGTGATCTCATTCTGCGGGCTATCTCAACAACTACAGTTTTTATTCGTCTATAAATTTCTATGTTGGCAATTCGGCCGTATGAAATATAAATTGAGTAGACAAATTACTCTCGATACGAAAAGATAACAAAAGTTCCTAAATAGTTTAAAAGAAGAAAGGCAAGGATTTTAAAGACGAAATCTTTTTTTTATCATTCTATGATAACATTTTTATATTACAAATTATATTTTTGTCTAACAAAGAATTGTCTAGCTATCTTGTGAAATTATTGCATTAATATAATATTGTTTATTACATTTATACACTTCTGATCTCGAGTTTAACAAAAGGTGTTGTTTTTCGCAAGACTATCAAAAGGCTGCCCGGAGAAAATCGCTACTTAAAGACAAGGCCATATTTTTATAATTTTTTCTTACCTGTAAATCATTGTGTTTTTATCTATAGCGGACAAATAAAATCTAACAGGCGAAGTCTTTGTCGTTTACTCTTTATTAAAAATTCTTCTACCTCTTAGCTACTTTCTATTCTTCCACACGGCACGAACTAAATGGATCAAGGGCCTTATCAACTCACCCAGAAGACTGCCGTATTTGGGCTATGAGGTTGTTGTGTTGCTGTTTGAGAGACTCGAGCTGCGAAGAGACTGTCTTCAGCCGGTCCTGGAATTCCAGCACTTCATCTACTGTATTGCCGCTGCATCTGAAAATATACTTTTGTTAAGACGCTAGAAATGTCTTATACGCCGAAAATAAACAGTTCTGCCAAATGTATAATACACAAAACCCACAAAAATGCGACAGTTGATGAATATTGAATAATCGATTTTTATGTTTATTTCATAAAAGCAAGTTTCTTTCTAGATATATGCAAAATATTTTTTTATGAAAAGACTGTCCACATTTTATCCGTCGGCGACCGCGAGTCTATTTGACGATTTTTTTTATTTATAATTACCGACACTTGTTGGATAATTATATTTCTAGAAGCATTATATACAATAAAACTATTTCATGACTACCCCCCACAACAAATGAGAACTTTGATATTGTACCATATCTAACATTTTTCAAAAAAAAAACAATCGTGGTACATCTCCACGCATCTACGATTATTACAATTTTCAGCAGAGCGTAACGGAAAACATAAATTTTCGTTAACAATAAAGACAACAATGATGTTAATCATTAACCGCAAGTTGAACACTAAAACCAGCCAGAATTATTATCAAGCAAATACTATCCTCTATTCTCCTGCAATAAAACAGTTCTGTAAAGGTAAAAGGCAATCTTTGAACGATATTGGAGCGGTAATATGATATTACTTTGACGTACGGGAATAGAAAATCATATTAGGGACCGCACAACAAAGTGTGTGTCCCGAAGAGCTCTTGACACAAGTAATCAATATCCATCTTGATAAAACGAAGGCTTTCAGACAGTACCAGGAAAATAATAGCTCAGCAGTAACGTTACTTTTGTTGATTTTGTGTAATCATTGTACATGACCAAATCGACGCTACAATCATTTTTGACCTTGAGGTATCGTCGTAGTAAGTATTAATATCAGACTAACAATAAGGTACAAGACGATTTCGACCGCTGCGTGAACGATGTTCTAATATCACAAACAAATTCTTTATATATCTATATAAGTCAAATGATAGAGATCTGCCGCTGTGCGTACATCACGGAAAACTACTGGATCGATTTAAATTAGGTGTTCTAGGTATTATTGCGTAGACCTTTGGCCCTAATCTTAAAATATATATTTATTATATATTGCGGTATATTTATTTCATATAATGTCATTAATGTTTTAAGAAACAACCATTTTTATATGCACACGCGTTCAGTTAATATAAATAAGCAACGCAGGCGTGATGACTTGTAGCGGCTAACATTACATACACATATATATATATATATATATTTAGTGAATCCCTTATATCCTGAATGACTTGACCGGTTAATATCATAGTTTTGCAATATAATTTGTATTGTTATAACCTTAGCTATACAAGTCCAATAAGTAGTTCTGTATTCAGTACATATTCGGTAATTTAGATGGAAATATGTATAATGGACAACAACGTCTGGCTGTCCAACTAATAACACATGCAACATCAGCACAACGGATCGGAACGGAATTAACGGCGGATAGTGTAAACAACGCCGTAAAATGTAGGGCAGGAGCTATCCTAGTAAAACACTGCATAACGATACACCGATAAGATGTTTCAACCAAGACGTATTGAATAGCGGTTTATTCTATGACTAGTACACAATACGACACCTAGAACAATACCTATTAGGGATGTTGCGGATGTAGATTTTTTCACATCCGCGGATGCGAATGCGGATGCGGATCTTTTAACACTCACATCCGCGGATACGGATGCGGATCTTGATTTTTACAAGAAACTA
>DWPT01008257.1:0-10314 GCA_018251895.1 Agathymus mariae mariae
TAATACGCATTTAATTTGAAAAATGGGTATGTGCCGGATTTGAACCCGAATCTCTCTAGACTATTACTACCTGTTTCAACATTCGTAATGTATTGCCTCAATATATATATATATTAGTATTAAAGATCCGACTAGATCAATCAATAATTAACAGTATATTATACGAACATTTATAATATCGCAACGGCACATCATGGTATTCAATCATGTATAAAGTGCTGTCACGTATCATATCATATGTGTATATAATGCTCACACTACACCCCCACTGTAGGATTTCTTGTACATTTACACAAATATGATATTACAAACATCCATAACCATTTACCTGGCACATAAATATCTGAATCTGTTTATATCATTCAGGTTCCCATAGTATTGTACACTACTCTTAACGTAAAAAGTATATAAATATTGTATTTATGTACTAAAATACTTAATACTAAAAATCTTCATATAAAACAGAATGTATAAATAATCTTTATTAGTCTTATCTTATTTATTTATTGTTTATTGTAAATTCCTAAAACTACACACAAATATGTAAAACTAAACTAAACAAAAGGCGAACTTAAAGTCAAGCGGCATTATTTACCAGTGAAATTCAGGGTCTTCGTGAGGCTGTGTGGTAGTTTGCAATACAATATTCAAAAATTATAGGAAATTATTAAAAAAATATTAAAAAATCTCATTAAAATTGAGCACTAGCTTTTATAATATTTATTTTTACTTATGATGCATTATTTATTAATAGATTTTTTATATTTGGATATAAAACGATTCCAAATACAGTTAAGTAATTTAAATAGCAGTAAGTAAACATAATATTCAACAAATATATTTAAATCGACTGGTCCATTTGACGCCAAGACGGACGCCATCGGTATATATGTAAATAATTTTGGTTTCACTAACTAACTTATCGTATTCAGTATTTAGTTGATATAAAAATGTTATATATACTGAATAGTGTATTATTAATTATTTATAACATACTATTGCTATAGGTAAAAATATATTTTTAATTAACTCATCGTTAACTAAATTCCTCTCCAAATCGTATCATCCAGCACAAAGTGAGTACAGCTCCAAGCAGTAATTAATCGTGGAGGTAAATCGTAACGTCTCAGACAAATTAAAAGATTCGATCCAATTAGGAGTTCAGTGGAAGCCGTAATTAATTTGTATCTGGTTTTAGAATTACAAGATTTAAAATCCTAAAATACTTACACCACATCTGTCGGAAGCCTGAATCGGTTCGAAGTTTACAAAGCAATCGATTGTAGTTAAAATGTATGAGGTTTCTAATTGGTCCGTACTAGAAACGTTGAACTAAGCGGGTTTGTACTTGCTACATAAAGTTGGTGTGGCCGACGATACGTAAACAACTTAACAATATACGTTTATTAGTTTTTTAACCTCATCGAAATCTTATTGTGACAATTAAATTTAATAAAAATAGTTATACGATCTACGTCAGGTATCCTGTGACATCCCAGCTTGTTGTTGTTTGTATCGTATTGAATTTAGAAGGAATTTTAGATTAAGATAGTGTTTGTTTTTCAAAATACAATAAATAATAAAAAATAAGGTTAAACACTTATAAAGTACGTAAAAATAAAGTAAAAGTTGCCATCCCCACTTGCTTGTCTAGATACAGATAACTCTAAAATAAGATATTTTGTATATATATATACGAGTATATAAGAATATTCATAGCATATTATAAATACGGAAAAGCGAAGTCAAACAGTGGCTAGAAGCAAAATTGCGGAAATGTCACGTGTTTTAAATAAAAATTCGGGCACAGTATAAAACAAACGTACCCTCTCTTAGACTCATGACTTTAACACCATATTAATGTCTTACTCTGTTGACTATATTGACCTAAAGCCAAGTAATATCAGTTTGAAAGATGCAGTCCACCTAAATTTTAAATTTCTTTTTACTAAAACCACTAGCAGTATTTTTGTTCACATGCAAAGCCGGATATCCGCTCTATTCAACGAACTGTTAGTAAATTATTTAGCCGCTATTCTGCGAACACTTGTGGTTTAAAGTTGGACAAATCCGGGAGATTCCAGTCGACGTCAATTAAATTCTATTTTCAATGCTTAAATTTTTAGCAAACACACAAAACATTTCATGATACGAAATGCGTTAACTACTTACTATAAGAATTGATGACGTTGGACAGTAATTTCACGATAATTATTTTTGCCGACAGCTTTATGCGCCTTCAAGGACGAAAGTACTGCAGAAATTTGTCTACTGTCATTTTAACTACCGCGATTTCAGAAGTATAACTTGGTCGGTCGTTTACGGCTGGTATTGTCAGTTTTTACTAGCTGGAAGCCTATAAGCAATTCAAGCTTAAGAAAGGATAGGGCATTGATATCTATATTCTTGTCCATAAACATGCATTAGGTAAACCAAATAATGACCGAACAATAGATATCGTTGTCAAATTTCCGTCCAACTATAACGTAGTTCATTTCAAGTCAAGAGTTTTTTTATGAAACATGAGTTTTATTAAGCTAACTCCTGATGACAGTTGTTTGTTAAGAAAGAATTGCTTGTAAAATCGAAGCGGCATCCCCTTAAAAAATAGATATAATTTGAATAATTCATATAATATTTTATTATTATTGAATAACTGAATAAGACTGATCTCAATAGTCACGTTATTCAATGTTTAAGAACTCGAAGATGAATCAAGTTTTATTCATTCAATGCATTCGTATTCAAATGTAGTCGTGACTTCAGCCAAAGAAAGTTTGTACAATTATAGTTTTTGTTTGTACAATTTGTACGATAAAAGTTTGTACAATTTGTCACATTAGCTGTAATGAAATAAGTAAGTAAAGTAAAATATTACATTTCGAACGCTATAGTTAATAGATAACTAGATAGTTCAAATGGCAAATGCTACGTCGAATTTCTCACATTAAGATAATTCATTGTTTTTATGTTCGATAGTTATTGAAGTACGTTTGTCAAAGAGCATATATATGCCCATACGCATACGATTATATTCTATTACGACAGCTGCGAACCTATATAAATGTGTTATTACGCATTCATTTGAAATATACGAACGATAGTACGTAATAATTTAATTCAACCAGCAGTTTTAGCAAAAGTTTCTTTACGTATTGAATATTACTAAAGGGGAATTTCTAGGGTTGTCGAGATATTTTAAACGTTCAATTTATATTTTAAATCATAAAATTAAATATAAATGGTTTTAATTGATAAAAATTATAAATACTTACATATGTATGTTTAAAACTATATTATGCAGCACTACACGTAGCAATTAACTTTTTCAGAAAAACACGACAAGAACATGTCAGACAGCACTCAGCTGCTACCGTAGATCAATGATGAAGTCATGATGTTTTAGGTATCCATGCAACAATACAAAAAAAATTGCTTGGAAATGTTATATAATATATAAAATAAAATTAATTTATTGTAGAAATGTATCCCATTCGATATAACTACAGGACCTTTCGATCCGTTTATACTAACTGATAATTCTGATGAATGTTTGTTCTCGCATCCTGGCTGTTTTTAATGTGTGTATCTGTATCGGTCAACTCGAAATTATCTCATTATTGTCTTGTTTAAGAAATATACCACAGCCCCTTATCGCGTGTTTGACGCGACACTCAATTCAAAAAGTACCTACATTTCGCGTTTGTCACCTTCCAATTTAAATTGAAATATTTTTTTGTTACCGAAGACTAAATTACTGCTAACACAGGACGTTGTATGCGATAGCATCGTTTACATTATACTTTAAAGTATTCATGAGTGTTTCTCATATTTATGACAGCGAATGGAGCTCGTTCTGTAAATAAAAATGTCCAGAATAGAAATGAAGAAGACAAAAACGTGCCATTGTTCATTAACGATGGCTGTTCCATATGCATCATTGATTCATCCCGCTGTATTTGCAGCACTGCTGCTACCACGTAATTCAAATCCGAAAACAATGCGATTTATGTGTGACTTTTTCATAATCAGGTACAAAACGTTGCCAGAGTGAAATCAAATGACGCGAAAACAAATGAAAACCAATTCAGAAACAGAAATTCTGTGGCATTCATTTGAAATAAATTTGAATGTCGAAGTTTTAAACAAATCCCAGAAATATAAATTCAGTGGTAGTCAAGTATTAAGAATCGGCTCTATCATATGTATATATAACTTGACTACGACGCTCATTGTACATTGTAAACATACCTATAAATAAAATTTGATAAACAAAGTCGATACAGACATGATACTTGACAACCCTATTAGTTAAAGAAGAAACGTTGCACGCCTATTCACCGAGTCCAAAGCTGATGTGACAACGTGACAGCAATAATCCCTGTATGATTGAACCTGAGTTTTGTACAGGATTATATTCAAAGAGCTTTTTAGTGTGAAGTACCACTGCACCTTCGCAAAGTTGCTTTTCGAAGAAAATTAAACTCCCGACTGTCGGACACCTTTGAGACATCGAGAGAGATAGCACGCAAAGGTTACAGGTCGACCGGTTTCAGACAGTCTTGTACTGTCGGCCGCTAAGAAAATCGTTTTGTTATTATTTTATATTGTAATATACGCTCCATAATCTTATAGATATAAATGGATGGATAATTACTTAGATCAGCACGGCTGCCTTTTTGGCAAGCTTTCAAGTTTTGGGCACAATCTCATTCTAGTGAAAGGCGGAACAGACATACAACGTCTTTGTAATTTATCATATGTAAAAACCGCTAGAACCTGAGAACCCCCTTATTGCTTACACAAATCTCGGGCATAGAGGTGCCGAAGTGGGGTATTCATGGTGGATCTAGATGTGAATTTACGGCAAACAAAAACGCGAATAAGTCCGTCTTCTGTTTAGCCGTATGCGGCAAGAAGCCATCTGATACCACCAATTTAGGCAGTTATGTCCAACAGAAGTTAGTCTTAACCGCTTTAGCAAAAGACCAAAAAGCTTTACTGCCACATGGTTGATCGGAATTTTGCCCTGATACGTTGGCTGCGGTTAAGATTGACCTTCTGTAATACCTTTTGTAGGATTTCGAGGAGAACTTAAAGGCTTTCTTTTTATAATTGATATTCGGAGCTTTGCAGTCTCAATCGGACATCAACCCAAGATAAATAAGCTCAATGTTTGCATTACTCAGCCTAAGCGCACTCGGCGTTTACCTAAGGGTGAGCTTTGTCACCGGACGGGGACGTCACAAAAAGGGATGAAGTAATCCATCGTTTGACGTCAGATATCTGTTATAGCATCCACGCAGCTAGACGGATCCTCAGAAAAAAAAAAACAGGCCTGTCGTTAAGGATAAGATGCAAAAAAAATTAGCAACTCTTCCCAATCTGCTGACCTGTAATGACATATGCACCGAGTACCCTGGGAGTCGTGTTCAGTAGGGGAGTATGACAAAACAGATTTCACCATACAGCGATCGGAGGTAGCCAACGGGGACGAGACCTGAAAGTCATATCTGTATGGATATAACTTGCCATCGTTTCGCTTTTTGAAAACCTGTAGCTTTTGAAACCTGTAGCTTTTGAAACCTATAGCTTTATAAAACCAATCGTGTTTAAAAAATATTTTTATATTTCATTTATAAATATCACCCACGTCTGAAAAAAAAAAGTTAGTGCCATTGAACAAACTTTTCATATATATTTGAATTTCTCTATCTTTATTGTGTGTATTAAATAAGTAAATAAATTAGAAAATATATAAATAAATAACATGTATACTCAATTTTCTTGTTTCGTTTGAATGAATCATTTTTCGCATTTCCGTAAATTAGAAACATGGTATCGTTATGGTATTTATTACGATGGCTGTGGAAAGTAGCCTGCAATTAGAATATTGGTACTAAATATAACTTCCTAAACCGCAAACAGATCTACTTCTTTATATGAACACTATTCTAAATAATCATACATAATATTAGTAAAAGTATACCAAGTTTTCAACATCATACGTGCATAGATAGAGAGATGAAAATTCACACCCTGATAAAAATTTCTTCAAAATATTTTATCCACATTAAAAACCATACATGTATACCTGCCATTAAATATCAGCTTCCATTAAAACATTTAGCGATTGTTCGGCCTCGTTACAGCTTCATTGTTCCTAAATAACATATAAGTACTTGTACATGCATACCTATATATATCTACTGATTCATTTTACTATAAACAAACCCAGTTTACCTTTGCCAGGTAAATTAATCAGAAAGGTGAAACAGGCCTAAGCAAATAAAAGGTTCAAAATAAAAGCCTACACGTGCATTGAGAGGCCTCATATACATGCGTACACTGCTTCTCAATTATTTATTACTAACTCAATTTTCCAAGAAAATATAATACTTAAAACGGGCCTGAATAAAATATTTGTTGCCTAAATAAAATTACAAAGTTATTTAAATTCAATTTTTAAATTACCGTAGCAATGTTTGTGGTGTAATGTCTTAATAAATTTATATGCTTGATTTTTAATTTGGTATATTTATCACAATTATCATTAATTGTTCGTTAATATGGACCATCACGAACGAGGCACAAGTGAAATGTTGCAGAAACGTGTATATTTTCAAATTATTTGTATATTACAAATTGAAGTTTGCTTCGGTGAAGGAAAATGTTGTGATAAAACTTGCATTCTTGTGAGTTCTATACAGTACCTCAAAGGTGTGAAGACTGCCAAACCGCTCTTGGCCGTCGTGGCGAACTATAGTCTAAACCTTCTTCATCATCAGTTTTAAGCCAAACTGTGGGATCATTATGGGTTTTAATGATGAGTTTTATGAAATTACAAATAAATGTATATATACATTAACTGTTAATAGGCGTCAAATTTTTATGATTACTTGAAAATCTAAATGTCGACAAAAATAATTTACAAAAGTTTCATTAAGTAATTTGTACATATAATTCAGGTGAAGTTGGTAATTAAGGTAAAGTGTGTGGACGTGTGGAATAAGTATGGGAAGTCTTTTATATTGGTCTTTAAATAGAATAGCTTGTTCTATTTCACAACGAGCAGGAGACAACCATCGTCTATCATTTCTCTGATAGAAATGACGGCTAATTTGTTAATCCGATCCAAATATATGTCAACACTGTAGTATTACAGTAATAGTTTGTTCAATACTTTTAAAATTGTATGTTTAGGTATTCTATTTCTATGCACATATCTAACTATTTATGGAACTAATGATGTAACATATTTAATAAATATTGTAATCGTCAAGAATAATTTAACGAAATCTATTTCCTAAATTTCTCTATTTCTTATTTTAACTAAACACACTGCAAAAAGAAATGAAATGGAAAATAAACAATAAATAATCAATTAACAACAAATTTCCTCCAATACAGTCGAGCAACTATCTTATAGATTTTCCTCTTTTCGATTACCGTTGCGACATGAATGAAACAGTTTTAATTAGGGCATTTGTATAGTTCAGATATATGTGTAGAAATAAATTAACAAAGTTTTTTATATAACAAAGTGAAGTTTGATAATCATTCTCCTTTCCCAGTACGCTGCATATTTTCTTAATAGACAAAGTATTGTCATATTATAACGTACAGCTTTAAGACACTTTGGACTGTATGGTTGCTATTTTAAGATTCATACTAAATATAGTATAAAATATACATATAGTGGACAATAATCAACTACCAAAACATGTAAAATTAACAAATTTCAATAAACATAAATATTGTTAATGGCACTTCCATAAGTAGATGATTTCAAATTTATCTGTACAAATAATAAAATTGTAACTGATAGCTTTCTTTAAAGGAACAACATATAAGAAAAATTATTATTAGGGGCCTTTATTGACGCAATCAAACAAAAAATAATAATTGTTAAAATTTTTGTCTGTTTGTCTGTGCGTTTGTTCGCTCTAATTTCAGAAACGGCTTAACCGATTATGTTATGGTTTTCACTTATATACTGCAGTAAACACCGCTTCATATTTAAAGTTCGTTTTAGTTTAATCAGTCCATAAATAAAAAGAGCAATAAATTAATATATATCAAATTAAATACTAAAAAACGCAGATGTTTTTTCTAAGGTGGGATATAAACGCAATGGCAATAAAAATATTTCAGCACAGCTGTATTTTGTAGAATCAAAACTTAGTAATGAGAAACGTAATATATGTACTGCGCTAAGGATATCCAAACCAAAACATTAATCAAATTCTCAAGATATCTCATTATCCACAGACTAAACTATATTGCGGTCGTCTTAATTAATCATTCGTATACTCAGGCAGTAAAATTGACAATCTCTCCTGAGTTGTAACGAATCCACTCTCTCTCACTGTACTTATAAACACTACTTGCACAGTCCAATTTAAACTTTATTACCTAATGATATAAAGTGTAAATTAGATTATGACTGAAAATCAAAAGATAGTTTGGTCAGAATATCCAAGGCGTGCAACTGTACATTTATCTTCTCTTATTATTGAGTGCAGTTAGCAATAAAACTTGTTAATTATCGATAGAGTATACTTTAGTAATGGATTTCAACAATTTTCGTGTTTTTTAAAGAGAAATATGAAGGTTGCCGGGCGACAATAATGAAATATATAAGGTGTCAGTCGCTTTTTTCATCTCCAAGTAATATTTAGAACTAATAATGACCGTGCCAAAATTCTTGTATATCTAAATGTAAAACTGCAAAAGATCATTTTACTCTACACGAAAAGCCGTACATAAAATATCGTAGGAATGCGATCTTATTTCTACATAAAATGAAAAACTCTCAAAGAAAGCAAGTGATTCAAGTCAATTCTTATTGAATTTTGTTCTCGTACATATACTCGTAATTTAGAAGGAGAAAAAATAAAAAGGGGAACTTTGCAAATTTATTTCAATCAACCTGTATTCTATGTCATACAATTGTCTATAGAAGATTTGATCGATCACTAAGAAAAAGTTTTTCAGAATTCAACTGTTAAGAAAAACCAATGCATGTATGTAATTTTGTGAATCTAATAACATAATATTTATTCAATTTACATATTCATTAAGATAAACAAATATCCGTCGACGAATTTTTTAAAACAACAATAAGTAAGGGTTTTATAAAAATAGATTCTATGGAGAAATCTGAGTCACTAACGATTATTTGTTGGCATTATCGATTTGAATTGTAACCCAAATAATTTTTAAAAGTAAGTTTACACATGCATAGGTGATTTATAAACAGACGTCCTATGACAAAAAGTGTAAGGGAATTTAAATTTTATAAATCTGATGTGATAGATGTACAAAACTTGAAATTGCACATAGGTATTTGCTTAGTGAAATATATATTATTGGTGAAATATTTAAATTTAATTTCGATTGAATTAACCTTTTTTATGTTAATAGCTTACAAACTGATGGTAAGTGGTAATCGTCACCTATGGACATTAGTAAAGAAATAAAGAAAGATAGAAAGAATATTTTATTTTAATTCTATTAAGTTTAAATAAATGTAGGTTGTCTAGAATGTAAAAGAAAATAAATTATTTTATTTTAGAATTAGTAATTAATTTGATATGTTAAAGGATTCACTTGGCTAATTTTATTTTTATCATGTTGCAACGCAAACTTAATCGCTAAAATCTATTATATATTTAACATAGAATTATTACACTGTATACAAATAAATGTACCAAATTTTATTCGCACAAAATTAGGTGTGATAAGGTGACAGACAGTGATCCTATAAAGCTTCCGTTAATTCATCGCATGTGCGGACGGTAAAAACCAATTTTGTACATTATTAACATTTCTCTGAAACGCCACGTGGCATGTTGTTGAAAAGTACTTCTGCCGCAGTAATGCGCTGTGGTTTTACAATTTAAATTTAGTCAGTTGAAAACCGAATATCAGATAATATTTTTAGCAAAACGTTATGAGCACATTTCAACTTTTTCAGCCAGCTTATTTGTTCGACTGGAAAAAGTAATTTTAAATTGGGAGGAAATAGATTCGAGCTAATTATTTCAGACTGTCTAATCAAGAGCAGATGTACCCAACCTGAACACCGATGTGACGATACACTAATAATATCGTCCATAAATGTAACGTAAACACCAGTCCAATGCAATTATGGTGTAATTAAATAAACGCCGTTTCCAATTCAGGTTCGGTGCACTCAACTTTCACATGGCTCAAGTATATTTATTTTGATTTCTTACTAATTATTTGTTCCTCTGTATCACAACGGTTAAAACAACAAAATTTTTATAGCATGAACTAAGGTTCAACTTC
>DWPT01008258.1:0-10313 GCA_018251895.1 Agathymus mariae mariae
ACAGTCGCCACATGTCCAATTTTTTTAAAAAAAGAAGCAATCATCCACTTCGAGGGACTTTTCACGGGCGCCACTTTGGTTGGTTTCGGCTCTTCTCGTAAGACCCATACGCTGGATAGCTGTTCTGTTTCGGGATCGTAGCCATAAATCCATGTTTCGTCATTTGTTACTATGTTCCACACCAAATTTGAAGCCCCTTCATTGTGTCTGGCAAGCATAACATGGCACCAAGTGATGCGTTCCGTTTTTTGAGCATCAGTCAAATTGTGTGGGATCCATCGAGACCACAACTTTCTCACACCCAAATGTTTGTGTAGGATTAACTGTATTTGACGCATTCCTACGTCCAAAGTTGTCCGGATCTCATGGTAGGTACATGCCTATCTGTTTCGATCATACGGCGCACAGCATCAATGTTTTTGTGGTTCACAGCGGTGGACGGGCGACGTTCACGAATTTCAACATGGAAATTGACACGACCGCGTTTGAATTCCGCAAACCAACTATAAATTGTTGTCTTGCATGGTGCTTCTTCGCCAAAAGCAAACTGGACCCGAACGAGGCTGTCAAATCACACTCAAAATCGTAAAAAATCATGCAACGAAAATTTTCTCGAGTTTAATCCATTTTATTGTAGTCATGCAATTTTTAAAATGACGCCATACTATGAAAACAAATTACAATTTGATGAAACAACTTGTATTCTACCGCTAAAGAGCTCCATTTTTAAATGTAATAATATCTTTTTAAATATTGTTTATGTATGTGGCCAATTCCGGAAACTTTTAGTGAGACCTATGTATACATATATAATAATACCATGTAAGTATTAAGACACTAACAACGTTATAATTACTCTGAATGTAAGTTTCAATTTAATAAATATTTGTTTGATAGAAATGAGTGCGTATATTTTGCTTCTATCTTTCTTACCTTCTTCTCATTTCCTGGCCGACAGCGCATCATTGATACGCGACGGTGACCACCTATCATCAGGTGGCTCGTCTGCTCGTTTGTCGACTATTAACATAAAACAATCCTTGTTAGTTAAAATAATAAATAATTTAAATGTATAATATTAATCAGACCAGCGTCATTATTGTTCAGGCTAGCGGGCATCAACTAAACACCGCCATCGTGGAGCATCACTAGACGTCAACGGCACATTAGCAAAGTATTACAACTTCATTTCATTATTCATTTGTCAATTATGCCTAATATGTCTTAATAAAACGTAAAATTTTAATTGTAAAATATTAATCCGCTTAATATACTCAATTATTATTATTCATTAGGGATAGTAAAAATCATATGGTACGAGAGCAGACGTAATTTTTTCTTATTTATTAAGTATGTAAACACATTTTTCTTGTGTTCTGTAAAGCACTTAAGCAAACAGGTCACGTTAAGTCACGTCAGTCATATAGCCAGTTCAAATGGTTTTTTTCCTTTTGAACCGCTTCACTTAATCCGTGGTGTCTGCTGGATAGCCTTGACGTTCACATGTTAATGAAGCCTTCTTAGATGGACTTCACCTCAGTTTCTTATTAAATTTTTGACGAAGTCTTGATGTAAATCCCCGTTAGTTATTAAACAAGCGGAATTAATTTACAATTTCCCTTTGTATTTAATTTGGGAACCGTTGTAGGGTATGTGCACTGTTCTTTTTGGTATAGCACCGAAAGCTTAATTATTGTTTATGTATGAATATTTTGTCTTGGATTGAACGTGTGGAGTCTCTGAGCAGTAACCAGAGCAATATTCTATATTTTGAATTTAACCTTTCTCGTTTCTTTTTAACGCGGGCTTTTAATTGTAACTACTTAATTTTGAAGTGAAAGCTTTTTAAGCTTACTACGCACATATCTCTTTGGCAGCAAACGAAACTAGACCGTCACGTTCGTATTGCTAACGGTGACGGTAAACTGAACTTAATTGGCGCTAGCTTTTGCGTCGTGTAATATAATAACTGTAATAAATGAATTTAATTTAGAGACGCGTATCATTTGTCAAATATTTATGTATAATATAACTCCTTTTAGCCGTCGTAGGTGAACCTCAAGTCCATAGATTATCATAAAGTTTAATTTATATCGTGTGGTCATCTAACATACATTTCTTGTCAAAGTTTCTAGTACCCACTACAGACTTTTTATTTTATTTATTAATACTACATTTGCTCAAGGAAATAACAATACTGCACCGCTCAGAGTGATTAGTTTCTAAAAATACAGCAACGAATAATTTTGAAGTCTTGTGTGAACTTGTGTGTGCAGGCACTTTTAAATTTTTCATTTTTTAATAAAATAGTTATCACTTGCTTTGGCGAAGGATAACCTCGAGAGATAGGAGAGACATAATCGTCTGTTAGTCAAGTGACACTTGTCAAAAAGTTACGCCGCTACCGTACATTTGCCATATTGCGTTTAATTGAGTCAAAATATCTTTGTAAAATAGATAAATTATGAATACCCGATACATTAATTAAGATCACTAACCCAGCCCAGCTGAAAAAATTGTTCCAAAACTAATCATCTGCCAACCAAATTGATCTGCGTAAGAAAACGCAGCAGTCACTTACATCTGGCCAGTAGGAACCTATTCGATTAGCAAAGCGACGGACCAATTATGAAAGTAAGTGAGTTAGAAAATTATCTATATCCTCGAGGTCTACAGAAAATTAAGAAAATATAAGATAATTAGTTTTTTGCTAATCACATTTAAATACTTTTATCGTGATCACTGTTAATAGCGTTCTGACTGTTTCACCTGAGATCGTTTCACTTCTGAAAATAAAATATTCATGTTCGATTTCGGGCCAATATAATTGTCACTTACTTTTGGCTGGCATTTAAGTTCAGGTTTATTGAGTTCTGTAAATGTAATTAAAAAATTAATTTACTTAAATACGTATGTATATACAAGGAAGTGCCAAAAATTTTCTAAACTTCATTATTTATTTTATTTATCTGTTGATAACGTAACTCTTGGATTTCCGTAATACCACAGGCATCCCGGATATACCAATTTTTATAGACTCACTGACAGAAACAGAAAAATGTTTTTTTTATGGTAATAGCCGACAAACGAGCAGACGAGCCACCCGATGGTAAGTGGTCATCGTCGCCCATATCATCAGCAAAACCAAATTATCACTGAGGCATTGTCCGCCAGGAAATGAGAAGGAAAGAAAGAAAGTACTGGCTCTCAAGCCCCCAGCCGGAACACGACGTGTCGTTTGGCGGCTAACTCAAGCAGGAGGGTGGTGGCTAGTCAGGCAAGCTTGGCGGAAAGATAATAATACCCGTAATAATATTAACGACTTAATAATAATACTGATAATATAATATTAACGCGAAGCCCTACCACCAAGCGTGAAATGTATAAATAAATAATGTATTTATTTATTCATTTCACGGTTGAATGTAAAAAGCAAGCAATGAAGCCAAGTTGATAAAGAACCCTCTAAACAGCATGAA
This sequence comes from Agathymus mariae mariae, assembly GCA_018251895.1. Taxonomy (NCBI): domain Eukaryota; kingdom Metazoa; phylum Arthropoda; class Insecta; order Lepidoptera; family Hesperiidae; genus Agathymus; species Agathymus mariae. The sequence continues at coordinate 3,480 of DWPT01008258.1, forward strand.
CACCGTTAAGATTAACATGAATGTCACGATTACAGAACCCAGCGACCTCCAACTGAAGAGATTTTGCGGCATTGCTATTTGGACTACACCCTATACCACCGATACCTTCCCACCCTACGAGAAGGGAAGACTGGCTTAGAGTCATGAACGGATGGAACCCCTTCAACATCTGTATTTTAAACTTCAAGTCATACCTTTACATCACAAATTTATCTAAAAGCAACAATTATTTAGCAATAACTTACATGATATTGTTTTCTTTGTACTTATACTTACAATTGTTTCCTCTATATACAACTGGTGGTTAATACCAAGAACTATATCCAGCCGGACAGTCGTATAATTTCTTACAACCTAACTCATTCTCTTATCTTATCGCAATCTGCTGTCGTTAAGCCCTAAAGAGTGGATGAGGAAATGCATGAGACAAACAAAAAAAAATTGTAAAAATAAACGTATAATATTAAGCAATTAAAGGGAATCTCAATTCCCTATGAGATCGTTATATCTTATAAAACATTAATTATAAGACGGCCAAGATGAATAGTCGCCGATGAACAACGTCATACATTTGGGTACAGAGGCTAAATCCATAGTTGAATCCGTGCCAACCTCCTCTGGTCATTTTGCACTACACGATACGATACACTCCTTTATACTAGTTAGGCTTTTTATCTGCCAGGCTAGCTACCGATATTCTTTTGGATTCAACCGGGATTTATTAAACATGTTTCGATTGCAGTGACAGAGAACAAGGTCAGAAAGCAGATTCCTCACTTCATTCTTAGTGAAGCCAGTCAGTAAGTTTGCCAGTCGGCAAGCTTTGATAGTTTTTGTAATATCGTCCTTTATATCGTCGTCACTTATAGACTTCCATAGTCAACGGCGACTAATTACTCATGTTAATATGTAATTTCATTCAGCATCGTTTGTCGGCTAATAAACATTTAAATATCAATAGTGATAAACTAGCTACAAAGCTACAAAACGCAAGCAATTACATTCGTATACATACGAACATTACATATTCGTGTACGTGCAACATTTGCGTCCCTCCCAACTCCGGTTAAGATGGAAGCCGGCCTGGCCTACCCTCGGTAACGGGTAGGAAATGACAGCGATCATTTCAACCTATTATGGGGGTGAGGATAATATACCGCTGGCTTTTAGAATTTATTCAACGCTTCGTTTATATCCACGTAGATAAATAAATGCATATCCTAGCGTTAAATCAACAATCACGGAGTCAACGGCTGAATCGAATCATTAAATAATTTACCAGTGTCTAATATCAATTTTTTTTGCTCTCAATATGGCGTTGTCGCAAGTTGGCCAAGGACAAGCAGTGACATGCAAAGGCAAGCAATTCTCTCTCAACTCAGTTTTTTGCTTAACTCAGCCGATCATACAACCCGATTAACCTATGAACAGTTCTTTCCTACACTTATGACTTTCACGAACTTCAAATTGATATAATAAAATATTGTATTAATAACATATAATTAAAATATTTTAACCTGATTTCTATTTTATAAGTTGCGTACAAGTTAAACAAAAAACAATTTGAATTTTGCGTAATCTTAAGTATAATACGACAGATCTCTTTTCCCTGGGAGGTCAAATGGAGTCTGCGAACAAACGGCGGCTTTTTGTCAACCACAATGCCACAAATTGTACTGAACATAACGAAATCCTTGGCGCGTGTACCCCTCTATATATTTTCCTTAATATAAGGAAGTATGTTCTTGATGGGAAAAGACGGAGATGTTTTGGTTTTTATAGCTTCATAAAATTGTTTAGCTTAGTACCCCAAGGTACCAGTATGTAATGCAAAAGTTACTTCAGTTTATGATTTATACATTGTCGCACGCGCGTCAATGTAAAGTTATTTGGTTTTACGTTAACTTATGGAAATATGTTCTTAAATAAAATTATCCACAGATATATAGGAACATTAAAATATAAAGAATTCAATTGTTACTAAAGAAAATTATGTAAACAAATTATATATTTAATTTGTAATATATGAATTTGTGGACCTTTAAAAAAATTGACTTTCTGAACTGTATTCCATTTTATAAGCTTCAAGTTTACTTTTTGTTGAACTTGGCACATAACTACGAGTCTAATGTATACGTATACACACCTAGCGTTCCACTCGACCGGGCGCTGGTGACACACAAAAGGTAGAACTATATTTATGTTCTTGAATCTACAGCTTTACTGCGCTATGTACCTACATATAAGGAGCGACAGCTAGTGGCTTAAACTTAGTTTTCCGCACGAGGGATTCGAATTTAAATTCCTAAGCCATTGCAAATTTGCACATGTTGTATTTTGATGGTCATTCTTCCGTAATTCTGCATGCACCTCTAATTTTTTTGTTATATTTACGTCATCATTACTACCCATAATTGTCCTTCAGCTGGGGTCCGGTCTGGTGGCGCACTAAGTCCCACACTGACCTGAAATATTAAACTATTCATTACAGTTGCGCACGATTACCGATGCATACTAGTAGCCACATAACATCAGGCGAACCATATGACCTTGTACCTTATGATGCTGCGTCTGTACTATTAAGCATCTGCGAAATAACGTCGTAAATAAAATATAGACTGTCATTTAGAACACGGAATAAAGACACGAATTGGGCGTAGCTTCCGTAACTTTCGCATTCATTAGAAGGGTCTTTCGACTTAACGAGGAGTGGCTTACGAAGATAAGAGGAGAGTCAATATGAAGTAACAAAATAAGAAGCAAAACGCGCTTCACGGAGACTGAATTAAGATCCCGAGGATATTGTTGTCGCAATATGGATTACTGGAAACTATGATGGTTTTGTGTTTAGCTTTTGTTTTTTTTTCTGCACATTTTGAGCGTAACATTATATATCTTTTTAATAATTATAATCAAAAAAACAATCGTCATGTTTGATATTAAAATGAACTAAACAGTATTGTAAATGTGGTCGTATCTGTATCGATTTCGCATACTATAGTGTATTGGAAATGTACCCATAGGATATTTTTAACTTATCTACGAGTATTTGCCACAAAAATGAATACCCCACGTTAAACAGTTTATTAACGGTCTGTCATTGCGTCACCAAACTCCGAATGTGCACCAAATTATAATATTTTCCCTCCAGTCCAATCTAAGTAAATTAAAAAACAAACGTCTAACCCCGTTGAAGTTCTGTTTTTTCATTGGATGTATAGAACGGTACAAAGTACTTGTACTTATATTTACGATTGTTAACCAACTTACTGTAACTGTTGTACCTATTGACAGCGTTCCCTCAGCAAACGTTTTGTCTGTAAATAATGGTTTCGAGTAACAATTTCTTTGCTCAACCATTCTTCTGTGAGCTTTACTCACTGTTGTATCTAGCAAAGGGAATTCAACGTCCCGAACTCATACCTAAATATATATATAGCGTTTACTCATTAACCTTTGACCTTAACTCATTGTGAGAAGACACCCGAGCCCAGCAGTGGGACAGTTATGGGTTGTAATGATCATAATTAAACACAAATACGAAACGACGATAATGTGACGAGCATAGTATTTATTGCATTGCTTAGCCAATTTAGCCAAACGATAGGCTAAACTGATGCATAAAAAGCGGTTCACAAAAATGTCTATAACGAGACTAGTGACGTGACTTATGTGACGTTCTATTGGATTAGCCTTCAGTCGATGTACCTCATGAACAACTCCCAATTGATGCACAGTTAGGTATATGCGGTCAGGGAAGATAGAGAAAAACCGTTGTACTCGTAACACATTAACTATCTCGGTCACATTAATTACAACGAAAACATCAGAATCTGAGTGATTTATTTCCGCGAGGAATTGTTCGCGGCGATAAGGACTGAGTAAATAGTGAAGCTGAGTAGATCTATGTGTTCATTCAGCGCACTGTTGATTCATCTACCTAACCCTAAAGACTGCGGTTTGACGCATTTATTTATATTTTTGCTGCAACAATTTTACGTTGTCCACTTTTTATACAACTTACAGGTTACCTTTGTCTGTTTTAATATGTAAGGGGTTCCTTTTGTCCCTAAGTCCTCCTTTTGTTTTATATACCTTACCTATTCCTATTAAGTCAAACAAAAAATATTTTTTTTTTTTAAATAATTAAATAATAGTAGGATTTAAAAAAAAAACATTCTTCTTCTTCATAGGAGTGCAATGCCATCTATACAACGATATTGGTGTTAAAATTATTGCTACTGTACTAAATTAACTAACCAATATTGTAGTTCCAGTGATGCCGACAGATGTCGCAATAATAGTTTTTGCATTATTTTTTTCAATCAATTAACCAATAAATATAAAAAACTGTATTTTCAATAAATAAATATATATAATATTAGGAACTATAATAGTAGGAATGTAATAAAATCTGAAAATACCCCTCAGAATAAAACTATAGAAGTTGTTGAGACATCAAATCCCGTATAACATGCGCGTATTTATGGCGAAACATGTTATCAGGTAACCCCATTGAACCTCATCTCATAACGCTCTGGTTCCCGTAAAATATTAAGCTTACCAACCTCTTGGTACACCCGAGAACAGAGTAAAGGTATTTAATGTTACCATGTTAAATCAGAGATAAAACAGAGAGCATAAATTTTGCTAGTTTGTTGTATATGCGGATGGTAATCTCCAGAACCACGACATCTATTTGAAATATTATTTTACCATTTAACAGGTACATTGTTCTGGATGGACAAAGGCTTACCTTACGTATATAAATTAGCATAATTATGCTTATGCTTATAAGCGGGAGAACCGCTAGTAATTAATAATAAGAACTATTGTAAATCTTGATTTTATGTTTTATTTCAAGATTCATATAAAATTTTATAACCTGACACACATCGACTGAGGGAAATCGACCCTTCTGTTATTGTTATGACGTCGAAGGTCGAACTGACCTCGGTGCTCAATGAACAATCATAAAACAAAGACGACCATGTCACTTGACCGAGCTCCCACATACTAACACCGACGCGGTTAGTTTTGTATCCGTGTAATATATATTTGCCCAAGGTGGTACATTTTCAGCTACACAAAGTATTGTAAGTCTAAAACGAATTGATGGACTAGAAGTTTGAATACCGTTCTCCCGTAATAGGTTCAGGTTGTCGATAGAACAAATTCGCTTGGGGTTTGTGTGTTCCAGTGGGCACGCTTGACTGACGGTTCCGGTTTTGATCGTAATATAGCACTCTGTAAGCCATACGGAGACCTTCGGGCTTGGTAAGAACTTTCGGCCGTTGACCATCCGTAAATAATAATCCCGAATGCTTTTTAAATTACCTTTGACTATCAGTCCGTCCTAAATTGGCTTCAGGAAATAAAATATGTACAAGTAGCAAGCGCTCAGGAAACATCACTTAAAATACTCAGATGTTTTTATCAGGTGTATTGTTATTTCTTCGTAATTATCCCGTATACTTAAATAAAATTTTGCGAAACTAAAAAATAACATTCTATGGCTTTGTATTTTTGCAGTTAAATCTTCTAAAATCTTTCCCAGCATCTACATGAAGTTTCATATCGATTTTCGAAACAGTTTTTCCAGTCCACCTTGGACACTTCGTTTACATCCCACTCGAACGCTGCTAGCGAAAAAAACTGTATCCCTTCAAACATTTTTTTTATATTAACAGAATAAAAAGAAATCACATAATACAAAGTCATGGCTATAAAAAGGTAACCCAATTTTACTGATGCGCTATTCAGGAAATCCCTCGGTTTCCATCGCTCTACGCGGCTGCGTTGTCATGATGAGCCATTAAATTTCGCGTCCCGTAATTGATCGCGTGATTAATCGCAAAATATACTTCTCGTAGCATTCAGTAGTAATGATGCCTTCGCTTTGATAAAGTAATTAACACCTGATAACCCCTAGAATTGAAAATCTAGCAGCCGAAATCTTACCTGTCCTTTTGGATTGCATCACTTTGGTAAAGGTTAATCACTTTGACACAGCCAAATTCTCGACTGGGGCTTTCATTTCTGGATCGTATTATTTAAACTCAGATATATCAGAGCTGCTTTAAATTTAAACGTGTCACGCACGGTCATACGTTTTGAATATCGCTGAGGTTGTACGGACACATCGAGGAACTCCTCCACTAAACTCTTCAATCAAATATTCTTTATAAAATCTTGTGAATGTTTCTCTATTCGAAGTACAATATGTACTTAAAGTTTTCTTACATAATTTACCCACTTTCTATGTTTCCGTCCGTAAAAGACGTCAAAGAGCGTTCCCTTCTTTCTTCAACTTGCAAAGCAGTAGACTACGTGTCACTGAATTTTACCAGCGTTATATCTTTGTGTTTATTTACATTATACTATTAGTATATTGTTATTTGAAATCTATCCAACTATTCATCCAATAGAAAGGCATTTTTAAAATCATAAAGCGATTTTCGGACCCAAGACAAATTTTCAATTTTAAAATTTCAGACACAATGTATACTATTTATTATAACTAAATTAACGTAACGAAATTTAAATATAACGTGATGTCTCCTGAAATACATTAGCGAGAACCGTAACAAATACGGTTAAGCCGTTTCTAAGAATAGCGCAAACAAACGCACAGACAAACATACAAAAATTCTAACAACTATTGTGTTGGGTCTTATCGTGTTAATAAAGGTCTATAAAAATCGTTCTTCTCATATAACCTTCATATACAGAATATATAGATTGTGAAGTGCGCTAAAAATTCACTTTCATTACGAAATATGTAAAGTTGTAGACGTTTTCAAATGAAACAACAGCTGGAGATGAAGCGTGCAC
>DWPT01008259.1:0-10312 GCA_018251895.1 Agathymus mariae mariae
TGTATATCTCTTCACTAATCCCGGCAGCCTCAAGATATTACTTCGGCTAGCATCAGCAGAATGCGGCCGCACATTTTTAAGAAAGGGCCACCCTCCGGATATGCGCGGGAGGGAAGTGGTGAATGCTCGCATACCAACGCAGCATGCTACGCTGGTTATGTGGGACTCACAATAGACCTAGGTGCCTATCAAGCTATATCTATAGCCTTCATAGGTTGCAACCCCTTCTTGGGGAAGAGGGATGTTAGTGGTGCACCATAGGGAGCATCCGCACAAAAATCAACACTGAAGCTATCTTCAGTTAAGGACTTGAGTCATCATAAGGATTAGTACCAATTTTTGACCCTTTGTGGGCTGCCAATCAGCATTCTAAGTCAGTCGGACGCAAATAGTGCATCGTTCCTTTCGGAAGCCCATATCTATTATGGCGGTAAACCTTTCACGTTGAGTCACTTGCTATGCTCCAAGAGACGGTGTCGCCCTCCATTATGTAAAGTAAAAATATCATTCACGAAAGTTTTATGCTGCTTTTTCTCCCGATACTGTTCATAACATTAGTACGAGCGATGGCGTAGGTTGTATATCGAGGAGTTTTTGTAAAAAAACCTGCTTTGAATAAAAAAAAATATATTTTGATTATTTCTCGGTTGTGATAACGGATATCTGTCGAGCTGGTTGAAAAATGGTCCTTAGGATAATAAATAGTGCCCGTACTCGCAGCAATTATTACTTACTTTTATCTATCTTTTTAAATTCGTCATGTTCACTCCGAACTTGTCCATTAATCAGTCTATCTGTATTAAAATTGTTAACTTGTATTAAAATAAAATGAAAATGCGTTCTGTAGTTTATTTAGATTATTGCGTCTAGACTTTGACTCTATGTAGTAAAGATTGCTTTTTTTTTAAAGAGAGTGACGATAGAATTTGACTCAAACATGGAGGCCTCCATCCCAAACATGTTCACTGTTGTAACAGTCACTAATGGTCCTGATCGTAGAAAACATAACTTGACCTTGAACTTAAGCTCGCTAAGAAACTTATTAATAATCCCTATCAAGTCAATCGTTGCGCGCCCTTGCAACTTGTGTAAAACAAGATCGAAACCAATAAGCGTCAAGTGTTCCCCACCAAAACGACTCACCTGAGAAAGCGCGCTCGCGTATTAATGTAATAACAGGCAGCGAAGTAACACGTCTTAACTACTGTTTAAATATGACAATTGAACAGTGATTGAAGTGTCAAGTACTGGACAAATTTTATTTTATTTAATTTGGTTGTTCTACTAGTAAGGGTTAGTTAACAAATAACGCATATTATTAACAAATAACGTATTTTATTAACAAACAACGCATTTTATTCCCTGACAACTGCATCTGTAAACGAAACACGGGCTACAATGAAAACAAAAGATTATATTTCATAATTTGCTCATAAGTTACGAATATGGATTTCAAGTAGGCGCCATGAATGACAGGCACTTAGAGATTTTATTTGAAGTAGGCTTTTAGCGAGGAATTGAATTGCAGTTGAGATATCTCTAGCGATAATTGAACTTAGAAAAATGTTATATTAAAATAATAATATCTAATAAGGTAAAGTTGTATAATGTAAATAGAATTTATTTTTATTATAGCGTTATACCGTTTGTATACCAATAATAAAACTATAACAAAACCGAATCTATATATTAAGTATGTTTTTTATTAATCCGACATATACTCCGCAAATAAATTATATATAGTATGAAATAAATTCCAATTAATTTGCAATATCATTAAAATTTAAAATTTGCTACATAACGAAATTAAAGAAGATCAAAGTAAAATTGAAGATAAAATTAATATTCAATAATTATAAACAAAAATAAAATAATCACGATTAATGACATTATATAAGCATACAGACACACTTACATCACGCTTTCAAGTATTTCAGAGTCATATAAAGTCGTCTTTTTCAACAAATATATATCACAATGTTATTATTGTAGAAACAGAAATCTTTCTTTTCGATATACTTTGCTTAATATTTATAAAATATATCACATAATGTTGTTTGTCTGTCTAGTTTATCACGCTAAAGCAACTAAACAAATTTCGATGGTCGTTTGCATAGTTTTAAATTACAATATGGGTCAAAGTACAATACTTACCATGTCGGGAAATGGATATATTTCCAGGGACAAGTTGAAGTTCATATGGAAGTTTTGTGATGAGGGCAGTTAATAAAGGTTTTACGCTTTTTTGCAAGTACTTTAATAAAATAATATATTTATAAATCATAATAAAGAATCGAATTATTAAGCAAAAAAATGGGTTCAACATAACGTAACGCGTGATAAAAATGAACAACAATTATATCGGATGCGAGCTATGTTATCGTAAGCAAAACGGTTTCTAAAGCAAACCGGTGGATACTTTTTAGTTATATGAGGAGACAAAAAGTAACTACAAGGGCATCATACTTTTGAAATAGTCTTTACTTGAAAGCTATGAAAGTATATACGTACCAGGGTCACATAAAAGTTTGGCAACGTGCCCGCAATGTTGTGTTTAAACACGATTGAAACATATTGAAACATTCGCCATATAGAAAATCGTAACTGACAGTTTCATATGATAATTAATATCTGCGGTCACATTTTAAAATTTGGGACCGTTTTTGAGTTTATTCATTTTATTTGTATACTAACGCCCCGACTTCGATTTACTAAAAAAAATATCCATAGTATTATAAGATCTAATTTTCATGATCAAATACACTTATCTCAATCCCGAATAATGTACCTTTCAAATGATAAAATAATTTTTCAAAGAGGAGCAGTGGTTTTGTTGATTACCCTTGCGCATACACATAAACTCATAGAATTCACGTTAATTATATTTCATAAATATAGATTAACTATCTCTAGAGGAACACTTACAATTCTTCTTGTTATTCGCGATATTTTAAATATCGTGCAAACTTTGAACGAAAGTTTAACCGCCATGCGGTGTCGGTAGTTGTAAGTAACTTCGTGAGGCTTTTACTTCGTAAACTCAAAGCTAACTCTTTATTAAAAGTTTAGAAATATACAATAACTAAAACATCGTCTCACATTACAATCCATGTTACAAATGAATTCAATAATACATTAATAACCTCACAACCGAACTCGGATTTTTAGAAATGAGAATCTATATGGAAGTGAAAAAAGAGTTTGCCTGGAAGAAATCGCTGTACAAGGCCGTCCATTTTGTTGCATCTGTACTGTTTTAAACACTCTCATATTTTAAAAACAATAAATAAAATTACATGGTCCAATTTTAGAATCCAATCAGATTTGAGATATTAAATAAATGAAACGAACGAAGATGTGGTAGATTTATGTTTTATTTTCTCGATAAAGTAATGGATAAATTTCAAGTAGTATTAGGTTTTCGGTAACGTAACTCGGCCGGTAGCGCGAATTGGGTTGAAACTCGGATCTCTAGTGCGAGTTTTAAACAACTTGATTAGGCTGTCACAGCAAGTGATTCGAAATGCCGTTATGTCAAAAGAAGTAATAAAATAATTTGCCTTGTCTTGGAAATAAAAACAGTTGTTAGATAATTTTGCTTACTTCATCACTAATATGATTATACACTAATAGTAAAATGATTACTTTATCAACAACTTTTCACAAAGTATTAGTAGGTATATATTTAATTAGTTACGATTAGGTAGCTCCATAATATCCCTATAATATAGCTCGCTTCCTCTGTTCGTGATACATCTTGCTGAACAATCGTTTGACCGAGTAATTGACGTTCGTCTCCTTTACTGGGTGCGCTGCGCTGAGCATCATCGTAATCCCAACGGTATTTATTTTCATTACTTGACTAACGAACTTTCTCTAAAAATTAACCATGTAATGTTTGAACGTATTTTAAAACCAATTAACTGCTCCTCTGCTTCACTAGCAATGCATCGGTGATAGGCAGACGGTAGACAGCGGTGACATGATGAAATAACATATAAATATTTTCTAGAGTATTTATAACCAATTTGGACCTATTAAAGTTTGGATATAAAGATTAAAATTAATGAATTGGCTACGAAACCGTTACAGGTGAAAACCTACATCCATGCCTTTTCGAGCACACCGAGCGGTTACCGCGATCTTTATTTCAATTTTACCATTGGCTTTCACGTGATTAAGTTTTTATCTAAATTTTCGCTTGGAACATTTACTTATTACTCTTGGCAACATTCTAATTCGCTTGGTTGGCTGAACTGTTGTTATGTTTTCCCATTACTCATGTTGGTTTTCAGTAAGTGCATTTCTAGTTTCATGCCAGATATGTTAGTCGCCTAACTTAAAAACAATATAGAATATGAGGGAAATATTTTATTTGATTCACAAGTTCTACGAGTGAAAAGACATATCGCACACATTAGCATATTGAAAACGCCTTCGTATCCTCCTAAGAGGGAAAATACATTTTGAAATAGTAACAAACACTAATATTCGAATTAAATTATATCTAGTGTATTAATTGAATACTTAAGTATAATAAAATATATATTATAATTACTATAATAGATTTACAATTATTTATTCGTAGTCAATACTAGAGAAAAAAATGTATAGCTTGTGAAAAAAACTTCATCTCACCTCATACTAGTATATTCCTCACTGCAAAGAATCCTTTGCTAGTTCTCGGTACCTAAGGTAGTCGTCTCTTTAAGAAAATTCCCTTTTTCTTACTTATTACAAAATCTGTAGAATAATATTCATAATAATTCTACGTTGATTCAAGGTGTTTTTCACTAAAAAGAGGCATTAAATTCGAAAACATATTTTCTAATCACAGATCGCATTTGAAGCCACTAGTTCCTAATGCCTAGTCTATAGTATACTATACTAATGACTACGTACGGGTGTAAAAGTCGCTTTCTCTACAATTTTTCCTTCTATACACATCTGTTACTTCCCAGAAGCAAATGACAGGCAAAATTAAATGGCAATTGAGCTGCACTATATAAAATCACGGTACTTTGTAATTCCATATATTAAACTCAACCTAATTACGCTGTTATATACTAAATAGATAACAATGAATGTATTATAAAAGGTCTAACGCTGAAATCAGCCGCATGTATAATCTGTTACAAAACTATCACACTGTTTGATATAAATACCAGCAATTATGTTTTTTTTTAATTCGTAACAGTACGATTATAAATTTTCGTGTCACACCACGACATGACGACAAAACACGAAGTAAAACGAATCTGCAGTTAACAAGGTAAACGCACTCTAAATCGTGTTGATACCACACACACATTTACGTGTTTCCATAAAAACTGCTATTTTAATTAATTAAGCTCATTAACGTGTAACTGTGAATACTAATGAATGTATATCTTTGTACTTTTGATCTTTTGTTGACATGAGTCATCCAAACTGCATTACTATTTGACGGTTGGTCCGTCATGGTCGTTACCATAAAAATGCCTTCAATGAACTTGGGTTGTCATTATAATTGATATTTGAGTTACTGTTAGGCTCGGGTCACCTCCTTGTCACAATAGGAGGCGTGAACACACTGGTTAAGTGCAGATTAGCAGACTTTACTCGCATTTGAGAAGCATTCAGGTGTGCAGGTTCCCTCACCTATCACATCACAGGATGTTTTCCTGCACCGAAGCAAGCGATAAATTATTTGTAACAATACAGTAAAAAATAAAGATCCGTGCTGAATTAGTACTGCAGTATATCTTGCAGTCTCCAGACTGGCGTACAAACCACTAGGGTCGCACTACTTAAAGAACTTAACAAATTGGTTCCATTTATCTTGTTGAACTTTCCTCTTTCTGTCACATTTAGCGCGCGGTTTTACCGTGGATCCTTCTTGGAAATTAATTATTGTGTGTGTTTGCTTATGTTATTGTCCCAACTGCAATATAACTTTTCAGCTCAAAACAGCTTAAATTTTAAAAATAACTTGTATATTGTACTCATTCGATGTTAAGCTATATCAGTAGTCTTAATAAATAAAAAATAATAGTATCTCTTTCTTACTCGCCTTTCTTTTACTCACTTCCCACAATTCTCTTTCCCTCTGTCCTTTTTCCCTCGGTATCTCAGACACACAGAAGCACGCACACCGAACATCATACACAGGCACTCCACTTAGTTTACATAAAACTTATAGCTGGTAGCTCTGGCTGGGACCCGAAACTAATCGGGAATCCTACAATACAGAAATTGTCACTAACTGACCTACAGGATTGTCACAATTACGATTTTATTGTATGTCTTTCGTGGCACGTTTATGTAAAATACGTTTAAATTCGTAGAAGATATTTGAAATTATTCGAGTCACATTCACAGGATTTTCTGATAACCAACACGACAAGCACGTGCCATGTTTGCATATCTACAAAATTGTATTTGCATTTGGAATAATGTGTGTTACATATGGATGTATTGGTATCCAAATTGTGGATAAACCATAAAGCTGATATACCAACGTAATAAAGAACACAGTGTACGAGTGAGATTTCGAGCTTTACGAAGAAGCCTACTTGCGATGAAGAGATGCAAGAAAATTGTCTGTAGAACTGATTCCAAACTATTTACTCTCCACTCTTTAAAAAAAATTGCATTTTGTTATTTTATGAATTTCTTTCCAATTTTACGGTATTTTATCGGGCAAAAAGCAGTAAACACAATGTAGCCGTGTTCTCTATTAGACTGCATAGTTACTTATAACAATAACCCAAACAAAGAGACAATCCACAGGTAAGTACCGAGAGAGCAATACTACATTCACGATGTTTACTTTCATAGAATTTGATTTTAAAATTATATAAATTAAGATTGATAACATGCAGTATATACTCCGTTTTACGAATAATATATTATTTTTCATAACCATGTGTAACATAAAAAATATTGTGTTCGTGAAAATGATACAGTTTTGCATAGAACTTGCACAAAATCTATTGATAAGTCCAGATTTTTAAATAGATAAGTATAAGCAAACATTTTTTGTTTTACCTAGATTCGTTCACATTTTGACTTTTAAATTTCCGTTACAGCTTGTAAACACATTGGACAGAAAGTAGATTAAGCTGTTACAAAAGTGCATCTTTGACACCAGAATAGTGTTACTCCTTAGACTGATAAATTTTGCGATATTTATATCTGTTATTACTATGATATGACAATGTTCGGCAAATGTGATGTCATATTTATTGACTCATTTTACTATCTAGCTTTGCTGTAAATGCAGTTAAAAAAATTGAATTCGATCGTTGAATCAGGTTGAATTCCTCACAAAGTTTGCAGTACATATTTTAAAGAAGCATCTATATCTACAGAATATGTTGGTTAGTTAATTTTCGAGAGCAATAAATTGTATCGATCTACATGAAAGAATTAATTAAAACCAAGTTTTAAGCAAGTAATTACCATCGTTCGCATCGAACCAGTGACCCGAGTTCTGCGTTCAGGTGTGGTAAAGTTAATATTACCCGGTCCATCCCCCGCCTGCAACATTTTCCATAGCCTACTTATGAAAAGGTCGATACTGAGTGGCGTCATTATAAAAATAGCCTCGGTAACGTGAAGATGAACAACGCATCCTCTGTGAGTGAACGTATCATATAAAACCTATTAGAGGTAATTTTACAAAAATTTACGCAAGTAGTTTAAGAAGAATTGTAAAGCTTAAAAAATACTATATATTTTTTAATGATCTAGCCCAGTTTAAAATTACAAATTTTAAAACATAATATAACTTCTATTTTTGCTGGCGAAGGAAATTTTTCTTTCAATGAGAATCGCAATGAGCACAACATAGGTTGTAATGGATACTTTTACAGAACTTTTTATATTAAAATAAATGTCCCAATTATGTCATAATCAATTTACAAAAGTAATTAATTAAATCAATAAGAAACTGTCAATAATTTCTATTACAAACCATAAAATATATAGAATTGGTATTTTAATTAATTTTGCTAAATAATTTGAATTTCGCAGATTTTAAATACACAACTTTTAATTTAAATGTGCACTGTTTTACAACAGTCACAAACTAAGATTAAATCATTTCGTACCATACACGTATGTATTTTGTAGTTTAGTACTTTAGATAAAATCATAACAAAAGTTATGAACATTTTTTTACGTTGAGGATTTAAGTTAATTTTAAGTCAAAGATTAGTGCTCGGTCCATCACTAGCGGAACTGCCTTATTTTAATCAATACCTAATTAACTAGGAATGGTTTAAAACACTGGTCTGCATAATAACCATAATAATAAGTGAGCTTAAAAGCATTGAAGTAAAAGTTGCTCACAAAGAACAATGTTCTGCTTTATCAAAACATTCGCATGGATTTTCCCCAGTTTCCGCACATATTTCAAATTGCTACACTAGCGCACAATGGAACCTCTCGGTTATTTGTTAGTATAAAATAAAAATACATGTTTTATGCACAAAGGCTGTTTTATGTCTACAGCTGTGACCGAGCGATATGAGTATCAATTACGAGCTCACACCTTTCGGTATAAAGCCACTACAAATCTATATTGATATTATAAGGAGAGTGCGACTTAATGAGTCCGTGTATATGTGACAGGTAAACTCTGAAACCACAGAACAGAATTTTTTTTAACATTTGAAAGATACATTAATGCAGATGTACATAGGCTGTATATGAAATGAATATGTATAATTTTTAATTTTTGATCCCAAACGATGTCATGACAATCCGTTAGTGATTAATATATAGAATTTGCAGTAAAAAACCTGTCACATTTTAGTGAAACCCTCAGAACTGCGACGCCTACTTTTACCCTAATGTTTTCTTTTTTATCCCGCGGCAACGTACCATTTTACTAGGCTACGATCTATATTCATTGACCCAAAAAAAGTTTGAAATTGACAAATAAACAAAATCCTCTTTATTGTATACCAAAAAAATAGCACATAAAAAAGTTTTGATACATTATTTTAGGTACAACAGGCTTTATCGCTTATATAGCGATCTCTTCCAGACAACCCATTGAGCTGATAAAGCAGATGTAGTAATGAGATAGGGCAGAGGTGCACAATTATGAAAAATAGTCAGCAGATAGCGTAATTCAAAAATTTTAATGGTAAGGTATAAGAACTAATAAGACAAGAATATAGTGGTATTAAGATAAAAAAGATAGTAGAAAACGAATGGTAATCATATTGAGAGATAGTGCTCCTTCATTGATTATTTGAATGTAATATATTTAGTGACTGCGCACGTTGGATTATAACTTGTAAGAGGTTCCGAAATCGCACAGCCACTGCAGCGAAGGATTGGCCATAAAAAAGATAAAGATCTAGATGGGACTAAGAGAGAAATATTATCATTAAAGCGTAGATAACGATCACGATGAGAAATAAATTTAAATTGGAGTCGTTGTTTTAAGAAGTCTGGTGTGTTTGGATTAAACAAGAGGCAGAGATAACATGACTATTCCGGCGAAGACGGAATGGGGGCTACTTGAGCGCAGATCATTTCTCAGAAGAATAAGCAAATTTCCAAATACCAAATATGATTCGAATATAGATATTTTGGAGACGCTCAAATTTGTTCAGTTGCTCCTGTGTTAGATTTAGGTAGCAAATATCGGCATAGTCAAGGATTGGAAGAAGTAGAGATAAGGAAAGCGTAATCTTAGTCGCAACAGGTAAAAAATTGCGGTTTACCGAGAGACCCCATTATAGAAAAGAATTTTCTACTGACCTCGTTAATTTGCGGACCATGTTAGACACCTATCCATAAATACCCCGAGATTTTTGACTTTGTCGGCTAGGGCACATGAACACCATCGAATAATATTTGTGATAGATTACAGTAACTAATCTTACACAGTTACGTCGAGCTTCCTACAGTAATAGCTGGGTCTGCTGAGGATCTATCTTTAGTCCATGTAATAAACACCATCCTGATACAAGTAAGATTCTAGGTATTTATAATTATGGGTAGACCATCAATGGGACACTGGCGATAAATTTGAAGATCATCTGCATAAAGGTGGTACAGAGAAGATAAATTGAAAACAATGGAATTGATATAAAGAGAAAACAAAAGAGGAGATAACACGCCACCTTAACATGTCTTTACAAAATACATAACTATAACATTATATTTTCTATAAATAAAAAAGGTGAAAACTACTGACATTTCAATTAAGTTTTCAAACTACCTTTGGTCGTGCTGATGTCCATGGGCGACGGTGACCAGTTACCATCAGGTGGCTCGTCTACTCGTTTGTCGGTTATTAAGATATAAAAAA
>DWPT01008260.1:0-10312 GCA_018251895.1 Agathymus mariae mariae
GTTAAGTTTTCAAATAGGCATGACGGCGCAATAGTTTGTGGCAACTTCGAGGCTGCATATCATGACCTTATAACATTTCATCATTGTTATGATAGCCTGTCTCTTTCTATAGACTCGGATATTTTGAGACTCATTCACTGCCTATTATATGTGGTAGATACATATATATATATTTTTTGGATTTTGTTTTGAGTTCCACGAATTTATACTAAAGACGCAAAATGCACGAAAAATTTTACAATTGAAATATTAATTGCCTTTCTGATAGCGAATTACCGTAACAAAGTAAGGCATATAAATTTAACCAACACGACGGCGATCAAAATATGCTGGTTAAATCTGTTTTTTCCTATCATAATTAAAAATATCGCGACATAGAATCTTAGAGAAAAACTTTATGATTTCCTCACGAGATTTAAAACTTCAAATCTTTTTTTGGTTACACAACAACCCGACCAGTATCTAACTGCTGAGTAAGCAATGACGTTGAACTTATGAAATTTACATTCAATAATAATACGACGATAGATAAAAGAGAAACATGAGGCGTAGAAAAGTAACAGTACAGAAAAATATCTGTCTCATTCTCTCATAGGGAATATAAAAAAGAAAGAAAGAGGCATTTGAATTCCTTTATCTAACAAAATTGATATAGTTACAATAGTTTAAATTGAAGCCGAAGTGCATATAAGGTGAGACATGGAATTGCGTGATGATAGTCAAAAGACCAAAAATAACGAAGATGACGAACGCTATTAGTATCGAGGAGACCTTATACGTGTACCAGTATGTTACCTGGTCCCTTTCACCGGTCGCCCTCGGACTAGAGCAGTGAAAAATTAGACTATCGGTGTCAAGGTCCGCCGTTCACGGCTTTGACGCTTTGTGCACATGGTGTATATAGATATTTCAAAATAAAAAGCAAGTGTTCACTTTAAAAAGACTAATACTGCCATTTGAGACAAACGGCCATGTTTTGTACAAAATGGCCCAACCATTAGCAGTAAAAAAACAGTAATTTACATTAGTGTCGTTGTACCATTATTATTGTTTTGAAGACGATGCTCAACGAATAATATATGAGACATCGTACACGCGCGCACGCACTTTTAAGGTTTGTCAACTGATTTTCATAACTTTTTTTATTTGGTAGCTATTGGTGAGCTTTACTGTTATCGATAAGAGATAACTTAAAAATTTTTTTAGAAAAATAAAAAAATCATATCTTTATATTAATACGTGAAAAGGAAACTTTGCACTCCTGTTTCTAATTATGATCGAATTTCGACCACTGCGCGATCACTAGCCTATTTAAACACTTCAATAAAACATTATCTAATGGTTAAAAATGTGAAAGGGTTTTATAGAGATATCTATATAAATCGTCACGATGATTCTTATAGTCTTAGAGTATTAAATTTGACGTGGTGTATAAAATACACAGAGCATAGTGTAACTCAGTGTGGTCTATCACTCGATGTCGGAAAAACGTCAAACGTTGGTATACGACGAGACTTAGGTAAACATCAGAGGCCTGACAAGCAGTGTTAAACAAATTACAAACTGATGTTATGGCCAATTTAATTTTATATATTATAACTAAAGATGTTATGAACTTGGGTATAATTTAATTATTGATATAAATGTCAGATTGTCAATCTAATCAGGCGAATTAAATGAAGTTTTTGAGTGATATTGGGGAAACAAACAGAAGAAAGTTATTTTGAGTTCAGAGATCCTTTAAAATCATACCTTGAGTATTTTTATATTACAAATAGCTGTAGAACGTCTCGTGAAAGCTATCAACTTTTAGATCGGTCTTGATCAAAGCGACTCAAACCGTCTTGTGAACATCATCACCGTCTATATCATTCTTTCAAAGCTGAATATTATATAGATGTTGCTGAGTTTTAATGACGAAAAAACACCAATCCAAGACCTAATTAGTTAATGACAAGTTAATAATTATTTTAACATTTTTAATGTGGGCGATGCGTGGAGTAACTTACACAATGTAGACGATGGGGAATAATTTCCTGACAGACTGTTGGTGACACGCTCAATTTTCGATGAATGAACTTGATGGTTAATGTTGAAATTTTTACACACTTAGAACTTGGTAACTCAAGACTGGCGTGTACGGTAAATACACAAGTTTTGATATTTGGATGTTAACTTTGGAAGGAGGATATTTTTCATCTCGGGAAATGGGTAAAGAATAAACAAATTTGAACTAAGAGTAAACAAACGACTGAAATTAATATATATGCATCTAATTCACCGAACTGGGGATTGATTCCTAAAGCAATATGATTGGACCAAAGTGAATTTTATTAAAAGCCTGATAATATGGTTAAAAAATTATTAGGTGTGGACAATTCGTAGAATAAGTTTTTTGAAGCTTAACCAGAGCGGATAACGATAGTTAAGAATAAAAAAAATTGGTACTTGCATATTGTGTGGTTACAAATAAAAAACTTTGTTATGTTATACGTTTTTATAAATATAAAATATGAATTTTAAAAGATATCTAATAAAAATGTACTAAAATTGATAATTACGTATGCATGACTCCTAAAGCTTTTGAATTGAAAATTATAGCAAAAAAATAAAACTGAAACATTTAGTCTTTACTCATATATTAGATATCTATGCTAAAATTATAAATCTTAAAATAGTGCTATATAACCTAATACCACGCGAACCAAACTTGGATTAAAATATTGTAGTTGAATGTTAGAATGGCTTACATAGACTAACCGTGGTTTAGTATAAATTTCATTCACAAACTTTATAGCTCCACTGAAACGCTACTGTCCCATACATAGTTTGTTATATGTGTAAAAGGTATAGATGTCGATTCATGGCACTATATGGCATGGCATTATGCTTGTCGATTTCAACGTGACAGTTACAGACAGAAATTACTTAGCCCCTTTTTACGTAATTTTTTTTAGTTAGTCAAGTCTCATACTAAAACAAAGCGAAATATATTCTACTTCGATTTTTTTACTGACGTATCTCAGACTGGCGTGAGCTATATTTTACTTGTGCATCAAGATAACTTTATATTTAATTAATGTAAAAATTTGAAAACTTCATTATGTCCTTAACAACTTGCTAATGTAATTTACGTTGTCCGTTTCCCTGTGTGCGACATATCCCATATCTCAGTGACGAGACGGATTTCTTTTTTGATCTTGAAATTGCATATCCTAATTTTGAACGAGTTTAATAGCGATTATTATTAAGTCACTATAAATTTATTCGCTTTATTTTGCCAGCATATTATTTGATGATATTTATTCCTACACATGCGTGATAAAACCCTGCTTCCACAAGGGAAACATGCACTTATAAATACTAATATTATAAATAAAGTGAATTTTGTGTGTTTGTGTATGTATGTATGGGGAAGTTAATCTATGCAACCGCGCTACCAATTTGAAGATTTATTTTTCCGTTCAAAAGGTACATAAATCCACATCGACATAGGTTATATATGAAGTGTATATATGTAACAATGATTGTTGAACCCGAATGAAGTTGGGATGGGCCGCTAATCTATTATAAAGAGAGAGAGTGCGTATTTTGCGAGTTTGGGTGTATATGAAGGTAATAGCCAGAACCTTGCCACCTATTTGAAATTTCATTACTATTTCAAAGGTACATTATTCCAGTCAAACCGATCGAAGTCGGGGAGGGAAGCTATTCATAAATAAATAATAATACCAACATACATGCCATCAACCAACACGTGTTTGCACCGAAACGGTGCATCGAGGAAACTGAACGGTACGATTGGTAACCGCCAAATAAACTGGTAACTGATACTTAATTAAATATCGTATTAGTACCGCATATACAAAATAATGATATACATGGAAAACTATTTACTACTATTATTATTGTATAATGTTTTGTATTCTATTTTTTTTGAAGTTCAAATTTCAATATTACATTGTGAGTTACTATTGCGAGTACAAATCGATTGAAAGAACCATTTATTACCATCGCGATTCAAACACCCAAAACTCGATTTTTATCTCCTGCTTCTTAATTGAATATTATAGACCAGCAGGACAAAACCTATTTAAGGATACTATTACTGCCTCTAATGTCTTCGAAGGCCAACAGATGTCTCCATATATATCTTGTTTGCTTGATTAGATATAGATATTTTTAAAAAAGTATTTTTTTGTCAGTAGCCAATTAGGGCCCTTTACCATCATGTAAATTTGTCACGGTGTAAAATAACGCTGCTAAAAACTGCACAGATGGGCCAGATGTTAAACATTTTTAGAAATGATTTTATTTTATTTTTATCAGTTTAATGTAAATATATATTTTAGTTAATGTTGTAAATTCGTATGAAATTTGATCAAATTTACAACATTACATTATTACTACATTCGACTGGAATGTTTGCATATAGCCGCAAACACCGCAATGTTACGAGTGAACCTGAAAATATCTCGATGGCTGAGGAGTTGAAATAACATTCGTGCATTGCTGCATCATCTACATAGGCTACATTTTAAAATTAATTTTAACTTATATAATTACTTCATATGGAACTACTACTACTGCCACTACTACTACTTTATGGAACTGTTATGTACTATCGTTAGATTTGTTTAATTTTGTATTACCTTTCTGTTTAAAGGTTTGATTTGAATAAGGTCAGAATATTTTCGAAATAAAAATCGTAACTATTAATGAATACACACAGTATGTAGATCTTGGTGACATACATAAAACAGTTCATATATATGTTTAATGTAACTAGTCGACAAACGAGAAGACGAGCTACCGGATGGTTAATTTTCACCGTCGCTCATCAGCTTCACTAACACCGATGTATTGCCGACCGAATAGGAAGTAGGCGTCCTACATTATTGCTGGCTCTCCGACTCTGCGACGGAAACACGTATGAAACATTGACGGTCGAGTTTAAAAGGAGGGAGAGAGAGAGTCGAGATAAGGAGTCGAGCAATATAACGTACCACTATGCACGTACCCTCGGGATTAAACTCGATGGTACAAGGCCCAGAGACCTCCAACAGGGGAGACCGTTTGCCATATCCATAGCCTGGTCCGTTGTTCAGCAGGGTGCACCACCAGCAGGCGTGGACACAACGATGCATGGAGCTTTTTACACCCCAAATTATGATTTTAAATTATATTTTACTTGACTTTAAAGTATAATTGTTCTATTATAATTTATTTTTATATTTCTAACGGCTAATATATCATTTTACTTCATAATAAGAAATCGACCTAGTTAAGCAACGTGCACGGTCATTTAGTTCGATGACCGCAAGTTATTTAAAATTACGGGCTTCCGTGCTTCAGAGGCCATATAATTTCATAGCTTCGTTAACGGTATAAAGTTATAAAACAATAATTATGTTTCGTGAAGCTTTTGGAACGCCTGGAGCCTTGGAGCTTGATAACACTTCGGCCGCTCACTTTTCGACTTCAATTTTAGAAACCTTATTGTCTTTTGCTAAGACGATCTTCAGAAGCCGTTTCCTGAAGTACTTGCACATTTAAATGTATTCCCATCTGACAGACGCATGAACAGCGTGACGCAACGGTTGTAATGCGCTTGTTTTAGTTTCACAACACAATGAAAGCAATTGAACAGCCAGCGAGAGGAGTGAGTCGCCGAGAGCAAGTCACGATCTATTGTCTGTAGAAATGCACCGACTCATTAGATTGTTACACGAAGAAAAATGATTAAATGTGATTCAGTGTTACGTTTTTTTGAAGGAAACAAATGAATTAACACTCCACTGAGATATTCAGATAAAACTTGTATGCGATTCCAGGGCGAAATATTGAAAACTAATATGATGTAATTTCCCTTTTCCCTTTTCTTTCATCAGTGTTACTTATTAAAGAAAACTTTTTATTATGTCAAATTTATTCCACCGAACTGAAAAAAACCAATCGGTTTATTATAAAAAATAACTGAAAACAGTTTTTACGGCATTACAAATAGTTCTTCCTCCAAAGTGAACCCCTGAACTAGGGATGTTATAGATATGAAATTTCGGATCTGGATATGGATACGGATATATGAATAATACTTAACCGCATTCAGTTACGATTACGGATATAATGATATGTATTATGTGACAAAATACAACGCAGGCTTTTTCGGCTTATATGAAAGGCCTCTGATTGAGCATTATATATTTTGTTACATACACGCGTAACACTAAACGTAATATTTATGCAAAATGTTTAAAACATCAAACAAAATTTAAACGAATGAGTTATTTTCCCATTGCATGTAGCACAGGCGTAGGCGTACAGGTGGCACGTGAACAAATATCGCTTGATCGATTGCAGAATATGGATGAGCCGAGCCTTGTACAGCAGGTGGATTGGGAATGAAAAAAAAACAGATTGCATAATGCATCCATCAATATTGCTCATATTTCAAGTCGTACGATGTTCTAGAAGAATCTGAGGTGGACAGCGTATGATTTTATATCATCGCGGACATCACATATTCCAACTGCAGGTACTCACGGTGTTTATTCGGTATCAATTAAAAGGTAAGAATCTGTAATAGCTGAAATTATTTACAGGCTGTCATCATCATTTGTCGTCGGATGGGTTTTGATCACACTTGTTTGCATTTATCTTTTAAATTAACTTACAGGTCATTACGCGCCCGCTGCGCTAGACGTAAGATGAAGTTTTTGTATTGCCCTAAACATGAATTTCCTAGATGGTCCGGCAAATTTTGTTCTGTAAGGTACAAAAAAATTATCGTTTTTCGTGCAAAATATATAAAATTGCATAGTAATTTAACAACAGAGCCACCAACCGGACCTAATCATGCCGTAATAAATAAGAACATTTATAATTTCTATTTGCTTATAGGCTTCGAACATGGGGGATACGGAATACTGATGTGCCAACCACCAACATGTCATTGTGTACATTTTATAATTCCATTGTTCTTTTATTCTACAGATTGTGTATTTCCTTAACGACAAACGTTTGTACAGCGAGACTTAGGTAAATAGCAAACACCTTAGACGCAGTGTTGAGTGAATTGGAGGCTGTTGTTATGGCCATTTTTCTCAGAGATTGTAACTAAAGAGTAAAGATGTTATGAACTCCAGCATAATTAATTATTTATTTGAAAATTCAAATTATCGATCTAATCAGTTGAATAAAATCAATTTAATGGTTTTTGATTTATGTTGGAGAAGTGAACAGAAAAAGGTAATTTTGAGTTCAGAGATCCTAAAAAATATTACCTTGAGCATTTTTTATATTATATTATATTTATGTATACATCCTAACTAAAATATTGTACCAGCGGTAGCTAACCCAGCAGATCTTTTTTCTCTTATCTCCTTACACGAAATAAAACATAGTGTCTTCCGATTTGATCGCGATTGACAAAAATTAAAGCACAAATTTTGTGGCAGTTTCGCCAACAGATACTTGTACAGAAAATTGTAAAACCTATAAATACAAGTAATTATAGTATCGGTTGTTGTTTCTTTTTACAACGCAAAATTCCCGCGCGACTGATAATTTTTTACAAAAAAAAAAATCCATTCATCGATACAATTTTAATGTAGCTATAAATTTTCAGATCCTGTAGATTTTAACTATAGTATAGACGAAAGCTAACTGAGCTCTGATGTCTCTGAACTTACTAACATTTATAAGTTATAACAAAAGATAAATATATGGGTTAAATATCTATACTACTAATTATTTATCAGATATAAATAAGGCTATTAACATCAATCAACACGTGACCTAGAAGTCACATGGCAAGTATCAGTCGCACTTTGATAAGTGTAGTAACGGCATAAATACTTTGATAACCTAAATTAATTTTAATAGCTGTTGAACTACGCTCATATTGAGAACTACAGATAATTTTATTTTTTTATACATTCAATAACACTGCAATTAAATTTATACGAAGTTATTATCGCTTCAGCAAAATCCTACCGTCAGTGTTCCCTTAAGAAGAAGCGGCAAGAAACTCCCAAAAGACAAAAAGTGTCTTCCTTACAGTCATCTTCAGCACTCATACATTAAATTATAATATTATAACAGCCTGTACATACATATCTATAGAAGTACAACTTTTTTACGTGAAAGTATTGAAAGGCATGACCGATGCCACGCCGGCTTCGAAGAAAGCGAGGAACACCTTGCTTGTCTTGAACTGACTGACACTGTTACCAAAAGACGTTAAAAATATTTCAGGGTTGATTCGAAAAGAAGACTGGTCGAGCCAGGCAGCTCATAATTTTAACCGTTAAATACGAATACCGCGAGTTCAGGGAAACTGACGACCCCATAGTCCAGTTGGTAGTGACCCAGTCTACCAAGCGAGGGGTCCCGGGTTCGATTCCCAGCCGGGGCAGACATTTATGTGACAGATAAATGGGTGTTTGTGATGTCATATTTGTGTATGTCCATACCGCCCACAACACGGGGAATCACACGGGGGTGTGAGTGTGCACTGCAGAAATTACGTACATATGCACGTATGATACCGAGATATACAACAGAACAACGGTATATCTTCGTATGATGGGTGCATATATACATGTATCTTTTTTTTAATGTAAATAGCTGACAAACGAACGCAGAAGGGCCACCATATAATAATTGTTAATCGTCGCCGACGGACATGCGTTGTCGGCGGAGAAAGAAGAGAAACGAATAAAGTACTGACTCTCAAGCCCCCAGCGGTACCACGACGAGTCGTTTGGCGGCTGACTCAAGCAAGAGGGCGGTAGCTAGCGAGGTAGGCTTCACGTTAAGATAATAATACCAATAATTATATTAATGACTTAATAATAATACTTGTATTATAATCCTTACGTCAAGTTCTACCACCAAGCAGGCTGGCACCCTGTTTTGCCAGCATGGGAATGTGGACATTATTCTAGGCCGCCCCAATACGGCACAAAAGTCTTTGTGACACATTGTACGTGTCTTTCAAGTGGAGCTGTTCTTTACATATTTCACACATAACTAAGTTTCTCAAAGCAACTGTTCTCACGGCAGACTGGGCTAACGGTGGTTGTACGCGAACCGTGCAAATTAAAAAAAGGCTAAAAAAATTAAAGATTAACCCTGTTTAAAGTGTGTAACTTCAAAGGTTTTAGAGGTATGTGCAGAATTCCAGCACAAGACCCCTTGCAGGACTAGACTTAATAAAAATTATTAATGGAAATGAATAAAATGTCAGACGATTAATAAACATCATAAAAAAAATATGTAAAATGTGAGTTACCTTTATTGTAGAGTTTAAGAAAACAAAGCTAGGTACGTTTCCGTTTCGTTAGACTTTTTCACTTTTATTACTTGTTCTTATACCATCGTAAAACCAGGTATTAATGAGGATATTTCTACAAATATTGCTTATTTTTTATATATACCCAATGTTCTACATAATTACAAGTTTCTTATTTACACAAACTACAAAGATGATTTCGAACAAAGTCGTGTACTTACATTCAGAACATGCAGACAAGCTTTCGTTGATTCACGACACGATGCACGATAAATAAAAACAAAGAAACTTCTATGAGAATTCTTCAAAGAAACACAATAACAAAGACAAATTTTCAAAACAAGCGATCACCACTTCGTTAATATTCCACTTAGCACTCAAAAACTGTAAAAGATAAACATTGATTCAAACGATCAAAGAAACGATGTGTTTAAAACACAAACATTAAATTAATCAGCGCTGTGCAGCGCGGCTGCTCCTGCGACAACGCGGGCGTAATAAAAATCTTTGTCTAATCGCAACTAGTCGAGACCGTGACGGCGCGGTCCGTATTCGTCACTGCGTCATTGACTCAATTGTGGCCAATTATGCTGTATGATAACTTGAACTGTATATAATGAAATAATTATTTACACGTTAACTTTATAATCCATACATATATACAGTTGGAGAAGTATGGCTTAAAGAAATATAGGGTATGTAGGGTAAATTTAAAAACTTCGCTTTTTAGACTCGAGTCTCTAGTTTTAATAAGTGGATTGTCAACTAAGAAACTGCTAAACTTTTCAATTAAAGGCGGGAATATTAAACTTCGAATGCAATGAAAATATAGTAGATAACTTTTCTCCCAGGGGATCTATTTTCTGCAAGTTTAAGTAAAATAACTTTTTAACGGATTAGAGAAAATAATAAAAGTGAATTTATTAATATCTATTTACACGACGCTGCGAAAGGAATACTTATAATTTACAAAGATCTATGTTGTTATCCCAGTATTTCGTAAAACCACCTTTATTT
>DWPT01008261.1:0-10312 GCA_018251895.1 Agathymus mariae mariae
GATGTCCATGGGCGACGATGACCACTTACCATCAGGTGGCTCGTCTGCTCGTTTGTCGGCTATTACCATAAAAAATAAGATAGACTTGATTTACGAGAAGGATTAAGGTGTATTACATCCAACAAAGACTATTTCATGTGCAATTACTATATGTGAATGTAAAAATCTAATAAAAGAATGCACTTGTTGCAACCAAGAAAGGAAGTTATACTCAGTAAAGATTATTTCTGACGTAATAAGTCTTAAACCAAAAACTTATTTTATAACTGGTGTTCGAACTTGCTTTTGTTTTTGACGTTAATATAAGTGGAATATTTTATCGATAATGAAATCTTAACTATTTTCTTGGAATTTTTATCTAACATTAAACATTTTTGGTATATTTGGAACATAAGTTATCGATCAAATTCTAAGATACTTTAACGTAACGATATCGCCTGAGCCAAGCTATGCTGTTGTGTAATACAGGACAAGCATTTCATTGTTACAAGCCTATTTATTAGAGACAAGCCATCAGCAGAATTGCGCCAAGGGTAAACGGCTCACAAAACCGGACCAGCTTGTACTGACTTATTGTTTCATAATACTAGCAACCAGCTAGTATCAATTGTTCTTATTCTGTCGATCGATCACCAGCTACTGAAGTACGAACAGGCCAATGGACCAGAAATTGAAGCATATATTTATATAAAACTACAGCCCGTTGAATACCCAACGCGGTTCGCATTACGTTCTTACGCATTTACGCTGTACGCGCCATGCGTTTTGACAATGACAGTTGTCAAATAGACGCGCTGAGTGCTCGCGTTGAGATGTCTTGCGACGTGCGTTACTAAACGCGTCATTGTAACTGCACACACTTAATACAACACATTACAGTGATTAGAGATTGATTTTGAAATTTGTATTATACTCGCGTATTGGGGTTTATTGCTGTTAATATTTACAGAATTGTACGATTTTCGGAAATTAAAGAACATATAAGATTACGAAGATTAAAGAATATTGTTATGTTCTGTTGACTCAATAATTTCGCAGATACGAGCGAATTTTCTCGTATGTCTTTCTAGCTGTGCGTTATAAAATATTAAAACATATTTGGATCTCTCCTAACAAGCTTTTTTATATCAAAGTTTCTTTGTGATGTTTATACGCATTTTTTACCATCTAGAAGGTTAATAACAAAATCACAGACAAACAAAGAGATCCAGAGAGACTTAGAGAGGCTGTGTTCCTGTAACAAATCCTAAAAACGTTTCATAAATTCATAATTGTTTTTCCCGTTACCTGTACAATGTGTTATAATAACACACGCCATAGATTGATGGTAAATATAGATTCTTGATTACACTATGGCGAAGGCCTCGTCTAGCGAATTTTCAAATATACTCTTCATGACGTCCTCGTAGTTGGATCCGGCGTCAGAACGGTGAAGCCGTCTCAAAGAATCCACTTTCGTCCGGGTGGCATTTGACGACGCAGCCCCCGCCGTATGAGAGTAACACATTATCTATCACAGAATAGACGAAAGGAATGGAGTCGGCTACACGTCATCAATTTTAGATTACATAACATCATTATTAAAAATTATTATCAAATGTTTTGACTTTTGAATTGCAAACAGTTTAAGACAAGCTATTGTTTAGCGTTACTGTTCGATAAACGGTTTTTGGTTTTCTCATAATAATTATTTTTTTATTGATCATAAGAGTCATAAATAGTAGCGTCTTATTAATATTAAAAAACATTATGTTCTGCTGAATATATAAAATTTAGTTATATAATAATAAATTTTAGTGGTATAATAGTGATTACATAAAATTGATTTGTTTTTTCAAAAAACAGAAAGACCTTTAAAGAGAGTAAGATATTAACATTTACCTCGTTTCGATTTTACTTATAAGATCTTCGTTTATCACATTTGTACGCAGAAACTTATAGGAAAATAAAATTAGGGTCGTCTCCACAGTTTTTCTGTCCCCACGTATGACACATGTGCGCCATAAAGCGAGTCAGTATTGATCTCAAGCTCCTTATTTCCTTTTGTGAGATAGTGTACGAGACATGTATCATTTATCTCTATATGTACTCACATATCTCCATATTGGGGGATATATAATGATCTGGCACAAGAAACGCGTTTTGAAGATATACGATACGATATACTATGAATTTGATACATATAAATAGGATTCCAATTACTGGTTTTGTTGAGGTTTTTGGGTAATAAGAATAAGAAGTGGTTAAGCCCTTAGAATAATAATATTTCAATATTTTTGCTACAAACAATATAGTTTCTCAAACCTTAGGTAATTCATGGATACAAATTGAAATTATAAATTTTAAAAGTGCGTTTCGAAATTGAAAATGTTGTTGAATTTTATTAGCACTCTCCTTCAAAGTTTAATTACCATGTGCTTAATCTCAATTGATCGACTTAATGATAAAACTTAGAGTTCGAAAAACAAATTTTAAAAAATCGGTTATAACTAAGGCGAGTTACACAATATTTGATGCCTCGTATAAAAAAGACATTACAATTATACGGCATAGTCTAACACGTGCGATCGCTCACTTCACTCGCTCCATAGTCTATGAACGCTTCGTTAGGCAAAATACTACCTAATAAACAATGTGATAAATCCACAGATATGCTATCGACGGTCTGTGGCTAACGATTCCAGTTTCGAATCTGTTATCGTCCGCCACATCTCAGTCAGCTGATCCTAAAATATTATTCTTATCTTGAGATATTGCACTTCCAGCGAGGCTTTCTAATAATTGCTCAAAATGGGCATAGTTTAAGTTTCCAAATGGAGAAATAGTCGTCAGAGAAATGGCAGTTGTCAATTTAAGTGTTTTTTGCGGATATGGAAGATGGAACTTCTGTTGTAGAAGTAACTTAAATCAATAAATGTCATACAGCCTGCCTCAAACAGGATTATAATTTTATGTCATCGCTCCACGAGTGTTTTAGTTATGAGAAGAAGCCGCGTAAATAAAATAAATAGTTTCTTATTCTGTCAAACGCATAAGATTTGTTAAATTTGAAAGAGTTTGAATCTAACCACAAATTTTCCTGTAAATAATAAGTACTTCCTTTCTTACCGTCTTCTCATTTCCTGGCCGACAACGCATCAGTGTTACCTTTGGTTTTGTTGATGTCCATGGGCGACGATGACCACTTACCAGGTGGCTCTTCTGCTCGTTTGTCGGCTATTACCATAAACCATCACCATTTGTCTCTATGGATTACGTCAAATGATTTTTTTCGATGCCTAATTGATCTTTTATGAAGTTTCACTAAATATGGACAATTTCGTTGAGGTGTATCTTTTCTTAAAGACGGAATTTAAAGAGGTTTTAGGATTTCATTTGACATAATATTAGGTAGTGTTCATGTTTAATGTTTAGCTGTACTAAATATAGATTTTATTGTCCTTCCATAAAATTTTATGAATGTCGAATTAGTAGTTTATCATTCAATGAATATATCCTTTACTTAGTAAACTTTCTCGTGTGACTTTTTAATTCTAGTTACAACTGACTTGAAAAAAGTTTCCCCCAAACCGCTTAAATGGAAAATCATTTCTGGAGTAGAAGTTACACAACAATTGCAATAAAACGACAATGCTCTCTCAAAAGATACAACGTTATTAATATTGTCGATAAGCGTGTGTCGTCAATATATTTTCCGACGAGCCGTTGCACTTCGCGCCAAGAAATTACATCAAAGTTGGCCCGGGCGATAGCCACAAACTACGCGGTGGAACCAATAAACGCGTTGTCATCTCGCTCTGATTGATCTTTATTTTATGCGCCAAACTATCTATCCTACTCGCTCGCACACTCTATGGAGCTCTGCCAACGAATATATTTCTCGCGATGCGGTGTAGAAAATGTGGCGTTTCCGTTTTTATTTGAATACAGAATGTAGGAGCTAAGAGTGATAATGATGGTATGATTTGAAAATAACATAATAGTTAATGTTCAAATGTTTTATAGACTCTAAAGATCATGGCAATTAGATACCGTTAAGTTAATTTATGTAATCATGTTTCCAGCCTATTTTCTTTTTTATTTACCTACATGGTACTGTTATTATTTGTAAAAAGTTTAAACTATACAAGCGATGAAGACATTTTGAAAACATAGTCTTTACCAGATTTTAATGTAAGGTAATCTCATATGTCCTCGTAATTTACACGCTGCAAGAAACATCGCATTTTCAAACGATTTCTTGTCACTTCAACGATTTGAAAATAGCGGGAATGATTTCGATTGGCTGAACAGCAATGGACTTTTAAATTATAAGTTACAATGCGCTATGGGAAAAGATATATTATTAGATAATAGTTACATGTAAATTTAGAATTTTATTTGTAATTCTACATAGCAATTAGGATTTCATGGGACCTTACCGAGAGGGAAAAAAGTCTAATTTCATGCAGTTGTTTTATATTGATAACATTTGTAGTACTTACCTACCTAACGCCAAATTCTCTTGTTCGCCACGCTATCAATAGTTTCATTCTTCTTTACATTATTAATCCCTTAATTGTATCCTTTGCAACTGTACAAATGTACTTCAAACCTCTAGAAGCCCCTTAGTACTTGAAGCCCTTAATAGGTACTCAAATTAAGTAATTCCATAAAGTAAATGAAGTAGTTTTAAGGATTGAAATCAAATTTAAACACCTAAGATTACCACCATAAACAATTGCCAGTCTTAAAAAAATAAAATTACTCTTTCCTTAATATTTTCTGAGAATTTATTATGTTTTTCATTCCACATGACAAAAATATAATACTGGGTGTGCGGTTGACGGGGCGGCGAAGGATTTATGAACGTTCCCCTTTGCCTCTACATCCGCGCACCTTACGTGTGAGCTAGGCTTAGAATAAAACAGAATAAGTATACCGTGCCTTACCACTGCAAAACGCTATTTTTATGTAATAGCCTTAAGCGAGCCTTATAATTATCTGACGGTAGCCATAAATGTGATCGATAAGCAGAAACAATGTGAACGTGTTTTTTTTAAACCGAAGATCTGGGATCTAATCTTGCGACTTCTAAATTTTCAATCTTATAGCTACAAGAAATAATTAGTACTTAATTTCATTAGAATCTCGCGGTGCGAACGAAAACAATGTGAGCAAACTTTATCTGAGAGTTCTCCGTGATGGTCTTAAAATGTCTGGTATATTAGACAGCACTTGATCAGCGTGGTGGGCTGTGGTCTTTGCCCCTCCCATTGCGTACACTAGAAACAAGAGATGCGATGGCAGCGTTAAGAGTATTGATAATGACGATGTATGATCGAAGTTGTTTGTATACAATGGGTCGCAGTGCCCACCTAACACCAGGTACTTTCCGATATACAATAAAAATAGTAATAGTTCAACACGAGTAGTTCCGCATCGAGTGCATTATGATGCAAATGCAACCCAATTACGTGCGTGTACCGCGAATCCTGCATCTGCTCTCTAATTTGACTAACAATAACGGTTTTAATATTCAAATACCGCTGTTTATAGTAAAAGGTAACAGAGGGCGCGGCTGCAACTAATTTTTTCATTAAATAACTAGTTACTAGACTTTGTCTCCATTTATTATTCGATTAACAGTCTATTTTATGTGCAGATGAAAAATACACGAACACATCAAGTTGTGCTTATAAAAAATCATTGGTTTCTATATGTTAATAACTTTATATTAAATAAAGATATTGTAATGATTTTTTTTATAATTGTCAAGTGTCTATGAAATGAAGGTAAATTGAAATATATCCATTAGTATTTCCGTTATGTACGCATAAAAACCTCAATTATTTGGTTCTAATTGGTTCTATCTATTTGGTTCGTAAAGAACACTTAATTTTTAGTTTGAGTTATTAAAAAAAAATTTGTAAACTTTTACAAAAAGTACTCGGATAGGATAAAACGTAGGGATGTTAAAGCACAGAAAGACAGACCATCTGATGTGTAGTGAAAACTGCCATCCATTTACATTCATAACATTCACGGTGGATTCAAAAAGGAGGATGATTTAGCCACGTTGGTCAGGATCTAACATAATGGTACGGAATCCGCCGGAAACAGCGCCATTACAACCTCATTTGTTCAACTGTACCACAGACGAAAAAGTTTGAATTGGACAAAAGGATAGATGGAACCACTGGCACCCCTAAATAATGTGCTCATAATCAAGGTGATTTATAATGATTAGAAATCAATCATTGATATTGATTAACGCGTGAGAGGGAAAAACGTGCAATTTTATTTATTTTGCACAAGTTTAAATTTCCAGTTTTTATAACTACATTAATAGAAATAAGATAAAATGTTTTTACAATCAACAAGTTATAAGACAAATAAAAACTTGTGTTTCACTATTTTTTTTATTTTATTTTATCATTTGGATTATTTATTAAACATCGGATCAGAGGTGTTTGAGCTGATACTTTCCCACAGCTGGATCTCTCGTCACTGTTTTAAAACAAGGTGAAACACGTTGATAGTTAAAACACTTATGGATATGGAGGATCCCCAAGTGTGCAATTTTCACGATCACTTTCTTCACCAAATGTTACTTAGTAATTGTTAATTAGAACGGTATAGAACATTTGCAGTAATTAACAAGTTCAATGTCATTTAAAATATGATATTAACTTTGTACCTGCAAAGAGTATTAATTTATAACTCCGCCGTTAAACTCGACTTTTATTATTTTTATTTTATCCTTATGCAAATAGTGCTGTTGCGTAAATACCACTAGACTTGTATTAAATATTGTTTTTTTTTTATTCATTTTATAAGTTAATATCCGATACTCCCAATGGTTGGTAAGTGACGAGGTAGCCTTAAAGGTAAAGCACATTATGGTCAAGTCGTTTCTTTCTTAAGTTGACCGGAGGGGTACTTGTCATTGTCTGTGGTAATTTGTTCCAATATTCTGTATTGTGACACAGCGAAATGTATTCGCTACGAAGATTGCATTAGACTTATTTGTAATTAAATATTTGACATTATAAAGCTATTAAAATTAACTAACACACTTCCCACATTCCAAGCAGTAAACAGTAAACAAATTTATCATTGCAGATACTAAGTAACCGGGCGAGGCGCTAAGCGTGAGCCACAGATAACCATATAGGGCTATTTCCTCAGCCGATAGCGGCGATGTCGCCAGTGACGTAGCAGCGGTACTCAACCGGTGCGTTCTAAATTTAAAATATTTTTTTCTGAAGTAATGAAAATGTTTCAAAATGGCCAGTGAGATAGTAAAACATTTTTTACGACTAATTTTAAATTGTTAGGTTTTTCTAATTATTAAATAATTGTAGTATTGGTGTAGGTGTATTCAATGTATCGCAACACAGCGAGGTAGTATAGTTGCAATTTAAGAGGAAAACTAAAGTTATACCAATGTCTACCTGGTGATAGGCTAATAGAAGTGAATTGGATGTTTCGTATTGCTTATTTATTATAATTTTAATATCTAATAACATTTTGTTTCAGATATTTGCCTAATTAAATATAAATAACAAAATTTCCCTTTAATTATTTGAATGAGAGGTGAAAAGAAAATTTCAAACAAAAGAGCAAAAAAAAAAATTCATACAATTGGTTTGAATATGATAAATTGAGAAGGTTTTGATATTGAATATATTTTTATATATATTAAGTTTCACAACTATAAAAATATTTTTGCGTTGCGAGTGTTAGTGAGCGAATAGGTAGGTTAGTTTATTTTTAAATTACTCAGAAATACCCAATTCCAAAAAATCTATTGTATTTTGTTTTTTTTTTAAACTACGAACAATAACCTCATAGCCAAATTCGATGAGGCAAGTTGAGGGAAATGAAGGATTCTGACAGGAGATCCAAGCTCCCTTAGCGGTAGAGTTACGGTATATCTATTGCACTGAGTAAGGTAAGGTAAAGCCATCATCCACACGCACCAATGAGTCTTCACGTTCATTGCCTACAAGGCATTTACAAATTGTCGACCAATGATGTACAAGTTTAGACTCTCATAGAATATTAAGAATCTCTCAAACATGCTGTGATGGTGTAGACATAATATTTCCTATAGCCATCAGTAATCGCTCGAAGCGATAAGCTTATAGGGCTATTTCCTCCGCGAGGCGGCTCGGTATGATCTTCACTTTGAAGATTACATGAATGTGTGTCGTGACTAGATATATATGTACGTGTGTCAGTGAGGGAAGGAATAGGGAGATCTTGTATTGATATGGATGAAGCCAACTGCATTCTTAATATTCCCTAATATTTTAATTATGATTACTAATTCATTAGAATTATAGTATACAGATAATATTCAAATGTAGTGAACTGAAATAAATGCATCTTCATAGCAATTTGTAGTACGCGTAACAATCTTATGTTTGGAATTTGTGTACATGCACGTGAGAGTGAACAAAAAAGTGAGTAAATAAATAATATGGACATAGATAAGAAAATGAAATGAAATGATATTTATTCGAAGTTGGTTTCTATAAACACATTTCGAACTACGAACTACGCCCATCGCTTCAACAGATCCCCACAGTGAGTGGTCCGGGAGCGACAAGATCTCCCATAGAGTGTTGTTTAATATACGGTTACAGAAAGCGTTTACGGCTATATACTAAACTTATGCCCGAGCAGTCTTATCCTTAAATTAATCTTTAAGAACCTTTCATCGTACTTTATGAATATAACACGAAAAAAGAGACATTTTACAGTACGCTTGGTTTAAAATATAATCGATGAACTACTTTCTTTATCCATATCACCTTACACCATCTCTTTTAATATTATAGCAACATCATTTTGAAACCGCACTGCTTTCCCATTGCCCTAAGGTTGACTGAAAAAGAATATTTCTATTTATTTAACCTTTATTGACCAATGAAAAAAGTCATGGTACAAATGGCGAGCTTAATGCTTAAAGCATTCTGTGTTTTCAGTCTTAAAATAATTATTATTAATAATGATGACCGAACTCCATGGACAGCGGTGACCATTTTCCATCAGGTGGCTCGTCTGCTCGTGTGAAAACGAGGTACAAAAAACATTCAATGCAAGAGACGTTGCACAGCCATACTAGATGACGGCTGGTAGTATTTATTTATGCTGGAATATTTTATAGGGGTATTACGATGATGCCGTGATCAATATTCATAGCACTGATTTATTATTACAATATTAGTCATACAAATATTATGTTAGTCAATATATCAACCGTGACGGATCGCGACCATTACTTTTAAAAAATATGTACGTATATTTGCAATGATTTGCGTTTAAAATCAAAATAGCACAATTAAAATATAAGTACGGCAGATAACATGCTTTTATGTTAATTGGTAATTATTTAGATAGACAAAAATTACTATGCATTTAGTGTTTATTAATAAAATATGTATGTACAAGCAGGAAAGTGATACACACAATTGTGAAACAAAAAAAAATAATGCATAATTTGGTTACGTCTTCATATCACCTTTCAAAGGTTCAGCATTCTTTTATGGGGGGGGGTTCGTTTTTCCAATAAGCTTCCAAAGTTGATACGTAAGTTACTGAATATATTAATGACAAGCATGAATGGAAATAATAGTGTCGAAATCAGTTCCGCATAGGTCTAAACTTACTTTGTAAATACCATGTGTTGTTTTAAAAGAAGTGCTATTACGGGTTTGTCTTGGTAAATAAAATTCTGAGTCCTTTCGCGGAACTAAATGTAAATCCGTACACACGGTTGAATTTAAATTGTTGAAAACTAATTACAGCTACAGCTAATGTAATTGATAATTGGACGCCAGGAGAGGTTTTCTTTAACGATGGCGGGACTCTGCCAAAACCCAGGTGCGGCTATCTCGCGGATACATATAAAACAGTGCGTCTTCAAAAAGGGCGTTTCTCACAGGTTAAAATAATAAATAACGTAACTTTTCCATGAAACTGAGAACAAGTCTTACATTTATAAAAAAAACAAAAAACTTACCAAAACAAATTTTCTTAAACTATGCTATAGTAGCAAGATTAAAGGTATTACTGATGCGTTATCGGCCGGGAAATGAGAAGAAGGTAAAAAAGAAAGTACTAGCTCTCAAGCCTCCAGCCAGAACACGTCGGGTCGTTTGGCAGCTGACTCAAGCAGGAGGGTGGTAGCTAGCCAGGTAGGCTTTACGGAAAGACAATAATACC
Organism: Agathymus mariae mariae; assembly: GCA_018251895.1. Classification (NCBI taxonomy): domain Eukaryota; kingdom Metazoa; phylum Arthropoda; class Insecta; order Lepidoptera; family Hesperiidae; genus Agathymus; species Agathymus mariae. Next base: position 10,216 of record DWPT01008261.1, read on the forward strand.
AGTAATAACGTTAATGAGTCAATAATAATACTGATAATATAATCTTTACGCGAAGCCCTACCACCAAGCAGGCTGGCTTCTGTCGCCTCTTACGACA
>DWPT01008262.1:0-10311 GCA_018251895.1 Agathymus mariae mariae
GTCAGAGTGGCGCAAGTTAGGGGAGGCCTATGTCCAGCAGTGGACCTCCAAAGGCTGATGGATGGATGGATGGATGACCCAAGACTGGATTATGACAAATTACTTGTCTTGTTGCGACATAGGTATGTGATAGCACATACGTATTCTAATAAAATATGCTGTTTGTTAGTACTTAGTTACTTAGATGAATTATTGCTTTACACAGTGCATAATGGGCTCACCTCAGGGGGAATTCTTGGTGTCTTGTATTCTTGCAAAGCACTAATGATTGTAGCCACGCGAAGCGACCAGCTTACCTGGATTCCAAATATGTTTCATGGTAAGGTATAGCATAAATAGAACTAATTCCATAAATCTCGTAGCATAACAATCACGTCATGTAAAAACTAGTCTTTTAAAGGCCGGCATTATTAAGCTAAGACTCTCTTATATTATCCGACTTGCGTGATACGATTACGGATCCAACGCCTGTAAGTCTTTCTCACATTTCCCCAAAAGTTAACCGGTGACCCAAATCCGGATTACAGCAAGTGGGCATCTCTTACAAAAGCTCGTTCGGTATTAACTTGTAATGTGACTTTTGTTATGTTTAGATGCCTTTCACATCTTACTTGACTTCTAGGAACTATTAGCCTTTCATTCGTGTAAAGACACTAAATCAAAGGCGTTAGGTTAGATTAGTATTTTTAGTTAGAAGGTAATAGTAGCACTTACAAAGTGAACAATATAATTTTAATCACTCAAATAGAGTAAAGTCATATACATCATCCATGTCATACACTTCATCGATCAACACATCGATATCAGCACATGCTGTCTCTTCTAATTATTTTATCAATGCTAATTAACTAAGGTATACTATACCTAAGATTTAATAAATTTTCTTACCTAGTCACTACAGTAGTTAAAGTAAACATTCTCAAGAATTTGTAAATTTGTCATATTTGATTATAACTTGATAAATCATAATAAATAACAAATAAATAAAATAAATAAATACAAACTTTGTCCAATTGCCAACGATTATTAACATACATTTTGACTGTAGCTCCTAGTTAATTTATATTATGGTCATATCGATTTATGTGTGTGTGCATAAAATAATGTAGAATTCGAAATTGCGTCTAACCGTATAAATAACATCACTGACAATAATACGTCGATACCACGGGAAATAGACAAAGATATAGTTTTGGCTTTAAGCATGGACTAGTGCACAATGTGTCATAATATATAAGTGATTTGCGTCGTCTGTCGTCGTGCGCACTACAAAGGACTGGAATAGCTTGCCCGCGTCGGTGTTCCCGACTACATATGAGAGAGAGGAGAGCGAAAAGGTTTTTACAAGTCATTGCGATCAACATCTTAGACTTCATCACTACTTACCGTCATGTGGGATTGTCGTGTGGATGTGGAACTTTTTTATGTAAAAAAAACACAGTACCAACACTTTTTTGCGTTTCAATAAACAATGTTTAACTACCTTTGTATTATACTCGAATCGAAGGAATCGATAACCTTGTTAGATTCGCTGCTTCGTTATATCACTCTGTATCGCACACGACTGGCTCGGGGGCCACGGGTCCCCGAGCGGCCGGTCCACATATCCATATCCATTCCAATTCCGGTCCCATCTCGATCGATATCATTGTCTGGCGGCTCCCGAAGCGACCATTGTAGCACTCTATAGACATTTTATCTTAAATCTATTTATAAACTGTTCCTGCGAGGCATTGTTCGCACGATACCTCGATTACTGTACGTTATAGACCTATTCGTTACGTGTAAGTAACAGTGTTAGTTCTGTCGTCAATATTATAGAATTCATAGAGACTTATGTAAAAAAAAAATTGTGACATCAGTCTGTAATGACAAAAGTGCTTAAACAGTATCTCTTCACCCGAGCCGGATTGACTCTCTCTAGATCTCAGCGGTCTCCTTGTCAAAGTGGACGGTATCGATGAAATACATCATAAAGGCCCGTGTGTTTTCCATCATCACAACTACTAATAAGCCTGGAGGAGATAAGCATAATGAGTACTAGCGAATGGCACTTGGATAACTTGATATTAAAGAAACCTATATATTGAAGTTATCATAGCATATTTATTGGAGATAAAGAGCACGGCAAAAACTACTACTTTATAGGAGTGCGGTGCATATATTATGTATACATAGTGCCCATTTATAGGCGTTATAAGATTTCAAACTGTATAAAACTAATTCAAAGCCTGAATTAAGCCTTTGCCGTGGAGGTAGTGTCGTGTGAACACTGGCACACACTGGCACACCGTGCGCACTCGCGATCGATAGGATTGTCTGGCGGGTCTCGACTCTCCCAGCCCATTGTGATATTATTGCCATTTTGCTATTCTTATTTTATACTGTTGTTCGTCGTGACTGTCGGAGAGAATACCTACTAAGAGACACATACAAAACAACCATATTATATTGTCGTCCCACTATTGGGTACAGATCTCCCTCTCAAAGTCAAGCGTGTTTAAATACAATTAATGCCCATTAGTGGAAATTTCTTTACCAATATAATCGTCGGCAGATCTAAAACTATCGGAAAGGCTTACAATCAGACCATTTATTAATACTGAAATCGATTTGATGACGCGTTTAAGGCGCTCATGTAGTTTTGTCGCAATGTGCAGAAATGTATCTACACCTACCTAGAGCGGCTATCTATGTTTTGAATGGTGTTTAATATACATTCATATTCAAAATTCCATCATCGCAGAACACTTGAAGTTGAATTAGCGTAATTATAAGTAGTGGAATGAACATTCATCACCGTTAGAATAACGGTAGTATAACATGGAATCCACGAGAAGTTACACCATTTCCCCCTTCCACAGTGCATTAAGATTGTCTACAGGCAATCATCATCGAACATCACAAGGTGCATTTATTAACATTGCCCTAAATATTTATTTATTACGTATAGATAAAATAATTGCCCTTCACTAATTAATAAGAAAACCGACTCATTCCACAAATTACAGTGAATGCACCTGTGCAAAATATTAAAAACCACGGATAAAAAAATTATTAAGTCTTGATAGAATTTAATTTAACAATAACATAATTTATCAAACAATATAGTATAGTAGTCAATTTATATATCTTGTTTCAAAGTAATTGTGAAAATCACGGAAGGCATTGAAACGTACACGTTTAGAAAGATTTATAAATAAAAAATATTTCTAAAGATACAAGATATAGAAAGCTCTATTACCTAAAGGTCATGTAGACAGAGTTTAGGTAAAAAACCGGGCCACACCTCCGTAGGAACCGACGAGATTCGCCCACGACACCCGCCGCGCCGTCTGCAGCCACACATCCGCGAACAATGGCTCGAACAATGCGCACAAAGGGCGCTGCTGTCTTCCCATTGTACGGAACAAAGGGGGCCCCGCCCACAACAATACCGGCTTTGTTTCATCTACCGACGAGCCCGCACGATTGGTTGAGACGACGAACACGCTCCACGCTGCCAGCCTGCCTTGACCACCCGGTGTTTAGGAATGCTATGAAAAAACTCGTAAAAACCGATCGTATCTTCAATGCTACTTAATGCGACCAACGGTCTAAATTCAACCATACGCACATGTCTTAAAGCTCGTTTTCAATCGCGGTGTGCGACACAGCAGATGCTTTTAATCGAAACGCGGTGCTTTGATCCGAATTAAATTGACAGCTCTCTATAAATAGAGTTTGAATCGTTTTAAGTGAGTTCGGAGCGTACCGTACGTGTCGGTTTGGTAGCCGTCTCGAGATCGAAAGGTCAAGGCGGTTTCGGAACTTTACGTAATATTGACACAACATTGTTACCGCTAGAGGGAGGCTGCGACTGCGTTCAAACAGCACTGTACCTACGTTCGGAATCTCATATTGAATAAAATGTTTACTGACAGAGATAATGCACATCTTAAGCAGGTGAATTTTGCAATATGCAATTTTGCACCAAGTTTTTTTAATGTACCTACCTTAAGAGTGTGAAATAAGTTGTATATTTAATTGTGTCTATGAAAGTCGTTATTCCGTCAGACGTTGGTACAAGTTCTAACTTGGAGGAATTATCTTGTACCAATAACAAATAAGAAAGAAAGAATGAACGCTTCATAAAAATCACATAAGATGAAATTCGACAATTATCAAAATGATTTGAATCACGGTTTGGTAGTATTTAATAGCAATTATCTAGTAAATATGTACCAAGGCCATTACTTAAGTACCTACTTACAACAAAATTGAAATAAAACTAAATATATTTTTTTAATAAGGATAACTTTGGGTAATATTTTTGAAACAAAACCCTAAAGCATACAATGTATACTTATGTTTTCTGCGCATGTTTAAGTTTGCAAGTATTGTATATACTATAAGTATTAATTTCATTTTTTAACATTTAATCATCGGGAACGAATAAATTTATTAAAAATTACTACATTATTCAAGGTTACTAAAGAGATACATTTAATTGTAAAGCAGTATTAAATATAACATAATATGCAGTATATAACTGAGTATAATTTGCTTATTTGATATTATTTGTACAAGTATAAAACAACCGACTCTTAAAAGAATAATGGGTTCTAATTACTCACGAACTCATTCGGATTTAGTCGAATTATAATGTATAATTTTCAATATGGAGGACGTTTATTGTATTAAATTTGAAATGTTATCTACTGATATCATTTTTAATTTCAGTGCAGCCTTCGGCGCTGATACTCATTATTTAGACAATAAAAGAAATTGTCAATTCTGAGATTTTTTAACTGGCAATTTTTTAACAGGAATCACCCGGGGTACTGTCAAATGAGTACTGATATGATAGTAACTCCTGTTTGAACATTTTTAGTATCATAAGTCAATCCTTGACTATAATCCTATCTGTAAATGGCGCTGTAGCCTAGATGGTGAAGCGTAGGTATCGCTAAGCCTAACTACATAACATATGGTAAATGATACAAGACTGCGAGATAAAGTCTCGTCGCGGCTAGTACGTTGGACTGTAGTACATCAGTTAATGGGAGAGGCATTTTTTATGTTCATAGCCGGCAAACGAGCAGACGAGCCACCTGATGGAAAGTAATGGGCAACAGCAAGACCAAAGGTATCACCGATGCGTTGTCGGGCAGGGAATGAGAAGGTAAGAAAGAAAGTACTGGCTCTCAAGCCCCCAGCCGGAACACGACGAGTCGTTTGGCGACTGACTCGAGCAGGAGGGTGGTAGCTGGCCAGACAGGCTTCACGGAAAGATAATAATACCGATAATAATATTAACGACCTAATAACAATATCTATTGATAATATAATCTTTACGCAAAGCCTTACTGTCAAGCAGGCCGGCTTCTGTCGCCTCTTACGGCTTACAATCTGGGGTTGCTTGTAACATTTTGTAACAAACAGTTTTTTATTGATTGTTGTACCTAGTTTTTATTTGTATGAGCAAATCGGTTTTTTACGATGTGGGAGTCTTCAAGAGGAGAGTGAAGGCTTTTATAAGTTAGTGCGTTAAACATTTTCGACTTCATCACCACATACCATCAGGTGGGATTGTTGTCAAGCATTAACTTATCATATGTAAAAAAAACTAAATTTTAATTCTTAAACTGTCTTGTTAGCGGCATGTGGTATAATTTAAAATCTTTTGTAGGGCCACGTTTTTTTCGTTTTACTTTCACTAAAATAGATTCTGCTTTGATTAGGTAGCTTAAAATAGGTATAAACTGAATACAACAAACTTATCATTTATAATTGTATAAAATATAACTTTATATTATAAAAGTGGATATGAAATATTGTAGTTACAACCAGACCCGAACAAATGTAACTTTAGTTCCAACACTGAAACTAATATTTCAATATTAAGCAATAAAAATCCAAATACCTAAATATCCATAATAGTAGATTATTTACAACAAAAAACATTACGGCACATTGTATTACAACGCCTCTGTAGAAAATAGGTTGTGGAGCTTCGTAAACGTAACCGACGCTATCGGATATCCGAAATAAAAATATATCCGGAACCATATAAAAATCAGATAAAAAAGTTTCGAATAACTTTGGATAGGGGTCGTGTGTAAATGATGTGAAACGAAACAAATTTCTATTATTGAAAGCTGTTCTCAAAAAGTGTACTTGTGCGATACTCGGTGCGATGTACTCAGTCGAACTCTAGTATAGGTATAGGTATAATTTTACAACGCCACGCCTTTCAATACAGCTTGCATTGACTTACCTTACCTGTAATATTTAAAAGTATATTGACTTGTAACTATTGATATAAAACAGATTTGATTTGAATCAATTAAAGTCTCCGAAGTCTGAAGCCTGCGTTTTGAAGATAAAGTGGACTGATATTTCCACCTACGGGGGCGCTGTGGACGCCAAGAACAATTGTGATTACTGCACCGCGGTTACGAACCACTTGGTCCTAATGATGCGAAGGGCCTATTCCCAGGGGGTGTCGATGGAGCATAAGAATATGTTGACTTTGAATCACTGCTGTGGATATCTTCTTTGTTTCATTGTACTGCCGTTTCGAACACCAGAGTTCTGATTCTGATGTTGCATGAAAACGAAGATATTTAGGTCTTTTTTCCTGGTCGAAAACAGATTTAAAAATTTGATAGGACTCGCTAGTGTTTAATCCTTTGTAAGGGACCGGGGCTGTTCGGCAAATGTTAAAATATTAAAACACGTGAACGTATATGACCGCCGCTTCGTGTGTATCTGCAAAAACAAAGAGTTTTTAACTTACCTTATACCCTCAAATAAGTAGATTATCCAAAATGAGATGTTAAAACGAGTCCGGCTCAGCAAATTATTTACGGTCATCGTTTCCCTTTTACTTGAACATATTTTTATAGAGATACGTTTAGTTACAGCAATGATTTTTCAAAAGTGTGCAGTGTATTTAAAGGAATAAGAAACCTTTTTCGACTAGCCCACAGTACGGCACGGCTAAGCGTCGCGACGCACTACCATCCGCTACTATTAGCCACTAAGCACTACCTAACCAGTACCCACGTGAGTGCTCTCGACAATGTCGAAATTGGCAAGTCGAGCACCGCGAGGCAAACAGTGCTCGAGTGTCTCCAGAACACGACAAATTGGCTCTCCACGGTTTGAGAGCCTCTGGATTTGTCAGTAAGAAACGTGAAGCGAATTATTTGATTTGATACTACCTGGTATGCTGGTATCTAGTACCCAGTACCTAAATAATAATACCAGTTTATATCTAAGAAGTAGGTACACATTGAAAACATTTATTTTGTCACCGTTTATTTTGAATTTGTTGCGCCATTCAAATTATACATTGTAATTATATCGGGCTTACCCACGGGGTACTCATGATTTATTACGGTTTTACGGACTTTTTATAGCACCAACAATATATATAAATATAATAATATAATGAGTAACAGAAGATAAGAAAAATAATAAATAATTAAAAAAAAAAAACTAAATTCATACTAGAACGCAAACACTGATACATATTTTTGCTATTCAATTGATGTTCTCCACCAATTACATTAAAACCAAATCATTTCTATACTAGTAACTGCTCCCGCTTTGCTTCCGGAAAAATTATCCTGAAGCCATCTTAGAATCACATTGTGATAAAAGGGTAAGTATCAACTTTAAATCCGCAGTTATAATTTTAAATAACAAATCCTTAAAAAACTATCTATTATGTATTAACTATTACCACAAAACTTATCTGTCAAACAATTTGTTGTTCGACGCCGATCAGACGTTTTATAAATTTCGTAATCTCTCCTTGTTTCCATTTAGGATTTACGGAGTCTCGATAATCTCTGGGGCGCCACATGAGGTATCCTTGACCTTCGATAATTACATTTCAACAGAAAAGGATATTTCTGCAGAAAATATGGTCGCTGTAGGATTTAGACAGACGTATCTGTCGTTTTCCAAAAAATATATTTTAATGAATAATCAGTTATGTTCTGTGAATAAAGTTGGTAATAAACAATGATACCGTTATCTTCAGAAGTGTTAAAAGCTGATAAAAATTAAAAATATAGAACAGGCCAATAACCTAAGACAAGACAGAAACTAGTAAATTAAGGTGCGTAACAGTGATTACTGCGTAAAAAATGTGTGCCCGTTAACTAAATTGGAATGATGAACTTTATGTACGAGAAAAGTGAACATCAGAATCTGCTACCGAGATAACTAAGCTCTTGCTGTTTAACAGTAGATAGCGCTGCTTCATTATAAAAATGTCCTGTCTGATAAACAATTCATAGTAATTAACATAGATGGCGCAAAAGTTTTAAGTTCTACTGCATAGATGTCGCTGTTTGCTATACACATTTCATAATATTAATTATATGTAGAGGGCGCTAACCAAAGATTTTTAGCTTTTAAATTAATTACGCATTTGCTTACAAGAGGGCTCTGCACATCATGTATTATACAACAATGAGTAGATGAGTTAATTAATACGTACAATGAGTCTCCGTGAAATCTCAAATAGATAATATGTAACGTGTTTTCATTGTAAATAAACATAACTGCATAAACGTCCCAGAGTTCTAAGAAATTAACAGTAACCGAACATAAAAACAATTGGCGGGCATGTTTAGAATTGGTACTACCTTCGTCAAATACTTAACTCCACATACTAGGGTGACCAAAAATAGATACCTAGTTGATTTACCGTTTCCAAATTGAAATGAAATAACTTTTTACTGTTTTGAAAATAAAAAATCGTAGTTGTAATCGATACATATATTTATAATAAAGTAGTAACAATGAAAAAATCTGTACATGGAATATTTTTTTTAATTACTCATTCGCTGCACGTTAGTAAGTTCGATGTAGACCCGAACAACAAGTATTTCAACAATTATCTGATACAATCAGATATTATTTGTTACTCAGTGATTCTAAAAGTAATGGAGTGATTTAAGTGAAATGTGGTATGACGATAACTTATCATTCGAGTCATAATCAAAAATACTTCGTACTGCGGAAGGATCTCTAATGGTGCTGCCACACAGCTGCGATAATTTTTTGCAAACATTATTGAACTTTCGGTCTCTTTCTCATCAGAATTCATCATCACATCCTCATCACATTTAAAAGGGACCAATTCCGAGCCATTCTCTACAGACTAAATAACTAATAATCAAAACTAGTTAATAAACAACCAAGTTACGGCTGTACATATATACAACGAACATAGAATCGCCTTCTTGTTTGATTATTTGACGTCGGTTAAAATAAACCGTGCAGCAGTTGCGCGGCTGAACCAAATCGGACATAATGTGTTTTAAAAGAAACTAGAAATGGAAGACTCGAAACTCCATTCTATATAATTTCTATAGTAAGTATCAATGCACATTCTCTTTTAAAATTGTACTGTATGGCTGTTATGCGCATAAAATAAATAAATAACTATCTAAATCAAGTTGAGACGGTTATAATTTTTATCGATTTTTAATAATTAACTAATTTATAACAAAGTTGTAAACATTAAACAATTATGCAACGTATTGAGGTAAAAAAAAAGTTTTCAGTTATGTAACCGAAAAGGTGGTGAAACCTAAAAGAATCTATTTAATTTATAATATTGAACAAAAGTATTTGGATGAATATGATGAATTTAATGCGACCGTGACAGGACTCGAACCTGCAATCTTCGGATCCGAAGTCCGACGCCTTATCCATTAGGCCACACGGTCTTCGGTGTAATAATATGAAATTTTATTATAATTTTAACATTATATGTATATAAAATCATATAAACAATAATGTTATAATATTAATATTCTATACAATATTCTTTCATGACGAGGTAAATATTACAATTTAGTTTTTTCATGTTCATCAATATGATGATTCTTATGAAAGGTAATAAAAATTTATTTAAATGATAAAATTTTATAGCAAGTTTATACTTCCCGTAAAGTCATAAATTGAGCATAGTAAAACTATTGATTATCAAAACGCTATTGAAACGTTCATAAATTTCTCAAATATATGTTCGAGTAAAATGCAGAGGATTTATCACAAACACATACAGCCATCTATAAACATTAAGTGGAATTAAATCGTTGATAATAATCCGCTTCCCGTAGCAGAGAAGTTCCGTCGTCGTTGTTTTACCTTCATAATAGTCGCAATTTATTCTCATAGATGGCGCTGTTGACAACTACTAGTGACACCTATAAAAAATTCACAGATTTCGTGCCTCACACGACTATCGAGCACATTGGAAATCAATCTACGGAATTCGAAAAAATATTGTCGTTGAACGAC
>DWPT01008263.1:0-10310 GCA_018251895.1 Agathymus mariae mariae
TAGACAGACGGCTCATGTCTTGTCTTGCTCGGCCGCCTCTGCCGCCGGCGCCGCGGTTGCTGCGCCGTCCGCAACATGAGACAAGACAGTAATGGTGACTATGTTAAAAATATTAATATTGCACACAATAATTATACTATAGAGAAAAATATGCTTCGCACCATAAATTGAAAAAAGTGAGGATATTGGATACGGACTATAATTAACTACTTGAGTTTGAATATCATGATTGTATCTAAAAAAGTCATTTATAATATAATGGCATTGAATCACATGAGTTTATATAAAATGCCTCACTCCGTTAAATTAACGTTGTCAAACAAAACGTTTGAAGTATGGATTGGCAAACTTTTGATACTAGTGGTGGTCGCCTGCCCAATTCTCCACTAAGGTTGATATAACATGCCATTTAAATGTTAATATTTTGATCCAAAGAAAGTACGAAAAGTTATCGTAAAATTACCTAATAGAAGCTATTTTAATCGAGTAGCTTGCCATCAATCATAGTCTAAAGTCGTCATTGGCAACTCTCTGAATATAAAAGGCCAAGTTTATATTGAAAATATAGCATAATAAACTTCTATTGTTGTGAACAGTAGAATGTAATTTAATTTAATCCATCCACTTCGATATCTTTTTCGGCCTAAGTTAACTTTAATAAATGGCAAAACGAATTAAAGAATGATGAATCTTTTTTAATATAAACAGCTGAACTGGTCACGATCAAGTTATCCGACTTTAATGATTTCTGCTCTTTTAACGTATAAAGTCGGTGAACCCTGTGGTGTTTGATCGCCACCGGCCATGGATGTTCCTAATGAAAGAGGCATCGCATATTGCCAGCCATGTTTCAAACAGAGGACCCCATTTTTATCGATCCTTAAACACCTCGTCCTTCAACTTAAAACAAAGTACGTAAAAACATTTCATCATTGTTTCTAGAAGGATGGTAGCCAGGGAACCAATATTTCTGTGTACTAACCAGTAACAACTGAGCACACTGTTTCGTAACCGTAACTTTAAGTATTCCGGTAAATTCAAATAGTTATTTTTAAATATGAGTCATTGATGTTTAATACTTCCAATACTTGACATAGTTAGTAGCCTAGTGGTTGAATAGTGGTTTCAATATCGGTCATTTACATTTCATTTTGTCATTTGATTTATTGCTATAATGTTTTCAAAGTTGCGTGAAGTTTGCCAATCCGCAGCTTGGCTGCGTGATAGAGTGGTTGACTCATCCCTCTCATTGTGATAGGAGACACGAGCCCAACTATGGGACAATTATGGGTTGTAATGAATACTCGTCTATATTGAAGAGTCATGCACCACTGAGTACAAAATACATACCAGTGTGTCGTTGACTTTCACGATTTCTGACATTTATTTCGGTAGCTTGGACAGCTCATTTTGAGTGTAAAATTAGTTGATGTATATAATTAGCCCATTGTTTATTTTTGGTATAGATTTTTGTTATTCGCTAATACTTCACGATATATAGCTCGAAATACAAGTACACCAGTTTCCTCAATATTTATTCCCGCCAGTGCTTCGTTTGCGAATTAACGGTCTAAAAGTTGGAGGAGTATTTCAAGTGAAATATAGCTCCAAATATTATCACATCGCCCGAAGATGGTAGGAAAAAGGTCGGCAACGGGCCGTGTAGTGAAACTGGAAGGATTTTTGCGAATCCGTTTATTACCGGTCGTCTCACTGTGAAAGACCAATGCGATGAGATGACCAATTTTGTTTTATGGTTAATTATTATCTATAGTATATATATATATAGTATATTATGGTATCTAAATTATTAAGTATAACGTACAAAGTATAATGATTTTGTGTTACTTTTTAACGAAGGAATTCACTCAATATAAATATTTCCCTAAGATTACTACTGTATATTTTCCACAACAATTAATATTGTTTGTGAAGTAAATATAATGCTTGTAATTATTTTTTCACTCACTTTATTTTATCACTCATTCGTAGGTCATCAGCAGAAGCACACATTGCTCAAATATTTTTAACTTCTGACAATGGGAAAGGTTATTTTTTTAATACATTTATTTTATTATTACTTGGATTTAGGGGTCCATCTGGATCATGGTTTTTAATAAACTGTATACGTCGCTCATTCGAAGGTAACTCCAACAATACCTTACTCAGGGCTATATTGATATTAGTCATGTGTTTCGTCCTAGCTGTGTTCACTTGCGAGACTGTCTTTTCTCGTATTGTTAATAATAGGTTCCGTTGGTGCTTCTAGTGCAATCCTTACCGAACCGAAGACCTCTCATGTATGCGTTATGATTGCTATGCGCCAATCAAAATGTTTGTTATGTCATGTTCTCTGTCGTCCCATTTGTTAATTAGCTAAAGCCAAAGCCAACAGTGAAAATACTTGTTTTATATAACTTTTATTTCACGTACAAATAAGGCTGCATGTGCATTATAGAATCTGTAGAATATATATTTTTAAAAACACTTTTGCACAATTGGTTGCAGTTAACATCGCGTTGGTTTCTGTCCTATATGGCGGCTACGGACAGCGATGATTCTTTAACGATGAGTGAGAACCTTTAGCAGGGTAACGCTCGCATAGAAGCTCCGCCATTTCATTGAAATTCGAGTGCCACATAAAGTGAGACGTAAATTTCAGACACTAATGCTGGAACATTCGTTGGTACAGTAACATGGCTTAGTTTGTTTTTACGGCCGTCAACGAGGGGTGCTGTAGCCATTTTGCTTTGCGTTAAACATTTAGCTTTATGACTTTTAGTTTGCTGTTCATCATGTGATTGAAGTTTAACGTTGCAAATATACTGTTAACCGTTTCTATATTTGATAAGTAGTTAGCCGTGATTTTTGGACATAAAAGCGGTAAATAGTTCATTTGATATTCTTTTAGAACCAAACTAATCTGAAATCGAATGAATATCCTATCGAAATATCGTGAGTTGAAATTGATTTGTAAGGAAACAAAAATGACATGCATCTTTTCATATTTGTAACGGCCCAAACAGACGAATCATACTTAGCCTTCCTCTGAACATTAATTTAATATATAAATAAATAATAAATAAACGTTTACACACTCACACCACCGCACTTGGATAGCCTGTTTTGCGGGTCGCGTGGACATACACAAATATGACATCACAAACACCCCAAACCCGAGAACAAACATTTATCTGTCATATAAATGTCTGCCCTGGCCAGGGATCGAACCCGGGACAAGGCGCTCGACAGGCAGAGTCACTGCCAAGTAGACTATAGGGTTGTCAAACAAATATATTGCATGTCCATCGCTATGAAAATTCTTTCTCATACAATACTTGACTAAAAACTCAAAAGTTCTACATCATACTTCCACCACTTTTATCCACTTCACACTTCGTAAAAAAGACTTTTGTAATTATCACTTCTCAAGACTCCTTTCATACCAGCGAAAGGAATATTACTTCCGTGTAAATTCCTTTCAACATAATTGTGCCTGTAAAATTCCACTTTATTTACCCCACTGCAAAAAGGTTATAAAACAGGAGTGGACCAACAGGAAAAGGTTAGGTAACAATGAAAAAGGAAAGGCTAAGTCCGAGGTCACTTTCCTGTATGTTTTAGTATGGACGATGAAGCGATAAGGTAGAAATATACGATTGGGGCCCATTCGCAACTTAAAAACAACAACACAGCCCAAATCGATTTGGCGAAGGGTACTGTCTAACGTTGGAATTATGCCTAGCGTCGTTTCAATTCAATCATTTGTTTGTTATTGATACAAATCGCACCAAAAATGCTTAGTAAAATAATATCAATGTTTCCAATTAATCAGTAATCGATAAAATATTACTTAAAGTTCAATAGGTTAATTTTTTTTATTATAATAAAAAAAAACATAATTTGAAGCCTAAAAATTACATGTTTTTTTTGCATTAAAATAAGCAATAAATCGTAATTTAAAAAATATAGCAACGCCCGCAGTGCAGCGATTAAATTTCGTCGAATTAACAATGAGTTTGTCTTTTGGTGGAAACATCCTTTAAAATATTATTTAATTTATAAGTTATAACTTTCATATAACTCGATTTATGTAGAAATAGATGTAGAAATAGACGGTAGTAACAACAAGGGTTCCAAATCGACAACATAGTTAAGTGTTTATATGGTTTTTGCTATGGATATTAATATAATTATTTACATTATAATAATATGTTTATGGTTTAAGTTAGTTCAGTGCCATTTTCTCGGTTCGATCGTCTACGCCTTTGTATCGATTTACCAAGGCTTTTTTTTATCGATACTCATCGACTTATATATTGTATTTTACTAAACTTTTTATAGAAGTACTTATTTTGATTTTAATTTGGAGGAATTTAATAGTTAAATTAAATATTTATCGTTATGTAAAAAAGTGGCAACATAGTAAATATTTCAGTTTCACTTTCGCTTCTCTCTGTTCGCCTATATTCGAACAATACTCGTTGTCCGTGGTCGGAGGCCTTTGTTTCAAAGGCCTTTGTTGAACCTGTCCCGTTCCAAATACTTGCAGTGGAAACGATTGTTAAGACGGACTAACCGGTAGGAATACTAATAAATGGGGGTAAACGATCGCAGGGAATTCGGATTAAAGCTCGGTAAGTAACGATGCAGTATGTAATAAATAAATAATTATCTACTAGATAACAACATTTTAACAGTCATTTTATATTAAGTTAGCTTGATCTACATTTCATGGGTACATGTGTAAATGTCTATATCTATAGTGTATATATACTTACATCTAATAAAATTGTAACCGATCATTTACGATATAAGAGAAAAAAAATATTTTTGGCCTTTATTAACGCAATAGAATCCATAAAAATAGTTGTTAGAATTTGTGTCTGTTTGTATGTTTTCCTGTGTGTTTGTCGCGCTAATCTCAGAAACGGCTTATCCGATGTCGTTACGGTTTTCACTAATGTGTTGGAGTAAGCGTCAATTAATATATGAAGTTCACTTCAATCCGTTCGTAAATAAAAAAGTTATTAATTCTTATAAGTATATATTTCTACATCACAGAACTAGGAAAAACTACTCGTAAAACAATTTAAATGCTATGGGTAAGGAAGCTTTTGTGAAGCGAAGCGAGGTCGGTCGGTTGGTTGATAATAAAATTGTTTTATAATATACGGAACTGCCATAGTGTCGGTTGATAAACTCATACCAAAGGCATTCTTATGAAGACAAGTTATTACAATATACAATATTGTTTGGCTGTCAGTTTAATGCAAAGCCCTACGTATTTCGAACGCGTTAGGTCGTGAAAACTGGATTGTTTATAATGTCGGTACCTAAAGTTATATGTGAAGTTTCTTTTCAAGTATCAGACAGGTCTTCTGAAAATGAAGCATTATGCTTGTAACTTACAAGACCTTCCATAAAACTTGTTTGAAATATATTAGGCGTACGATTTAGTACTTAGGTATATCGTCCGTTTTAATGTAAAATACCATAATTGTAACGCGTAATAGCTACTAGTGTATCCATGAAGTTAGCTGTGACCATTAACAAACTAAAATTGCGCTATTCTCCGTTTCATTACTCAAACGGAAAATAAAATGTAACAATCGCTTCGAACCGCCGACATATACATATATATACGTATACGTATACATAACGAGTAAATATTACAATATAACGGCTCTAACGACGGCGGCTTCTGTGAACGTAGACGGTAATCAAAGATTAATAATGATCATTCGATTCGATGCATCTAATTAAAGTTCAGATGGTGCGGCCAGCATTAGTAACAGCGTGTATAATAAGATTTTATTAATGTTTGATCGATGGATTTCCCTTAACATATTGAAAGTGTTATTTTCGAACGATTATAGTAGAATAAATGATATATCCGATAAATATAAAACCACTTTAATATATCAAAACACAAAATTTACAATTGGTAACGTTTGGTTAGCATAAAACAGCTTGTGTAAAGGTGATCGCACACGACCTCTTTATAGTATTCAACACAGGGTCATGTAAAATTTAAGTAAAGCAATAAAGCGTTGTGGTATTATTATATACTTTTATAAACGTATGTAGTAGAGATAAAGTTCAAGTATATTGTGATGCTGTTGACATGAAATTGCTTCGCTGACATCTTCATATTGTTATTACGAGTTATTGTTTAATGTTAAGGTCACGTGTAGCACGTGCTGAGAACACAGAGCAACAAATGGTTGAATATCCGAATAGATAGATTATAACTTTTTTTTTAATTAATAGACGACGAACGAGCCCATGGACATAAAGTAAGACCAAAGGTATAACTGATGTGTTGTCGGCCAGGAAATGAGAAGAAAGAAAGCACTGGCTGTAAGGACCCCAACAGAAGACAAGCAGAAGGGTGGTAACTAGCCAGGCAGGCTTCTCGGAAATATAAGATACCGGCCAGCATAGTATTGGGGGAAGTATTCTAGGCCGCCTCATAAGGTTAAATCTACACGAAAGTTACCACACGGAAGATAAATATCATACAGTATAGGAGAAAAGGGTGCGATATATACATAGATAGAGAACACACGCAATAGCCTTAACACTAAAAAATAAGCTAAAAGTTCAGATTTGGCGTAAGCACTTAAGTGTAATGCCGAACGACAAAACACTAGAAGCTTGTGAAGTTGTTTCAATAAAAATAGCACAGACCGTCAATATTCTATATCTTTACAACATATTTTGTTTTACACCAACATATATTTAAATTGATTTTGACAATATTCCTAAAATCTAACTTGCATACTATTTTTAAATTCAAAAAGCCTTCGTAAGTATAACCCGCTGCACCGATCTACGAGTCAATGTGCGTCATACCCCATAACCTACTGTCGCAGGTGCAAACGTAACGAGGTATGCAGTTAGAAAACGTGACCTACATAATGATTTCATAACTTTAAGTACAATATAAAATCATTTAATTACAAAAAATCATGAACATTGGGGTATAAGAGGCTTCGGTCAAACTTAAGTTTTAGCCAACCTATGATCGTGATGCACCCAGCTAAACAAGAATTGATTCAGAGGCACCAGGTGTAATGTGAGCTCAGTATCACTCAAATGAATATTGATGATGCTCCAACCTGCATGCAAGTAACATAAAAAAATTAAAATCAATTTTTCTTAAGTAAAAAAAAAATAATTACTTTTAAATAAATAATTACAATTAAAATAAATATGTATATTCATTTATATCCTGCTAAATATCTTATATAAAGAGATTTTTTCTTCCATACAAAACTAAAATTAATTAATTAAATTTAATTATTGAATTAATATTTGAAAAAACTATTAACGCCAAATGTCATCCATTACAAGTTAAAAAAAATGTATTTGAACTTAAGCGGATGAATGAAAAGTATTTTATTAACGCTTGAAAATTTGAAGAAGATATATAATAGGAAGTAGCCTTTATGTAAACTAATGGGAATTTAAAAAGAAAGAAAAAAGTTTCACTACATTTTATACTGCGTCTTATAAACATAATTAAAGGCCTGGAAATAAATATTTCCAAAAACATCTGTCAAACAAACCGCTTGATTCCCAAACTCGTCGAACTCGCCACAACTACCGGTCCGTCGTCGCGCAGAAACACAAAGTTGAATCTCTTAATTGCCTTTCTGCCACAGAAGACAGTTTGATGAACTCCTAGTTTCGGCCATTGGTTGACGAATTTTTTTTTTGTAATTTTGTTTCAGTTAGACCACGGATATCGTTTAACCAAAGAACCTCCTATCAACGAATTCTCAGTTCCTCTTTGGAAATTCTCTTCAACGAGTCAGCTAAAGATTCTGATGAACACTTAGGATGTCGGTAGCGCGCCGTGCAATGGTACCTACGAATGTGAAATGAATTAGATGTAAAGATGACGGTCTCATCTTATCTTATCATTAATCTGGTAAATGTTAGTATCAGCTTTGGAACCTTACAGTAAAAACTTACATCGAGCCCTATAAAGGAACGTTAAACCTTTTGAAGACGTTACCAAATTATGCCTCTTTCATGTTTTACAATTATGTGTGCCACTTTTCTGCATATATATATATTTTTGAAGTTTTCATATAAATACTAAAATATTCTAAATGTATTGATAGTCAACTGCGAGTAGGTACACCTATTTCGTTAAACTTTTCTCGTAAAGACTCGCATGACTTAATGTATGTATTGTTTAATTTTTTTTTTCTGCAATATAAATATTGAATCATGGTCAGCTGATTTCTTCCACATTAGGATACCACGAGACAAAAATTGTCAGAATAAACAAGTTAGCTGTTTCTAAGTCCGGAAACTGTCTTATTATTCTGACAGGATCAATAGACCTACTCAGTTTACTTATAAAATCTGATATATGAGCGCCCCAAGAAGTTTAATTCAGTTAAATCCAATTTTTTTATTATATTTTGCTCCCTAGGTCCCAGGTTTGACTAAAACATATCCATACATAGATTGCTGTTTTTATTTTGTAATCTATAAATCCAGTGTGGTATCGAAAGATTTTATACTTCTCGTAACTAGCTTACGTTAGCTTTTAAAATAATAGTCCCAAAAGCAAATCGCTCGTCTGATGTTCGCTCTTAATAAGACGGCGCGGTCCAAATAAAAAGTTTTTTAATCTCAATCGGGGCTGTCAGACCATTATTACATTTACCTCAGTCGGAGGTACTAAATGTTTTATCGGCTTTCGAACAGATCAGCGACAGGAATTTATTAATTGGTTAATGTATACTAATAGTGCATTGGTATATGTACATCGAGTTTATGTTTATCATATTTGAGACCAAAGTTAGAAAGTGTCGAGTGCGGTAAACGTAGGTGACCTAGATGAATGTTGGACAGTCACAAATTTTAATGAATGAATGATAAACGATTGGTTATTTAGAAAGAAAGATTTATTACGAAATTCTGGTCCTATTAGACATTTTTAGGACAGTTCATGATGATATTTATATCTCTTTCTGTACATATGAGAGTCGAGTCCGCGTTTGAGATAATGTGGAAGTTAATGAATGAAATGCACAATTAAAAGTTTTTATTAATGAGTTACTCCAGTATTCTGAACTAGAAACATATTAATTTGTTATAATTGTTGCAGCCAGGTACTCACAATTTTGTACCCTGCCCTATTAATAGAATGTCCATATAATTTTTTTTTCGTATCCCGCGAGAACAAATCCATCTTCTGGGATAAATCGTATCCTAATTATGACACATTATAAAAGCCACTTGAATACCAAGAGTCATCCAAATCTATCCAGTGGAATTGATGTGATATATTTGGTGTGATATGGTGAAATAAACGGGCACACGGAAAAAATCAAACAAAATATGTTTTGATTTCTACAAAGTCCACTTACTCGTTACATTAAAAATTTCAAATAACAAATATTTTAACAACAAAAAACCGGACCTCAATTTGAAGAATGTGTGGATATTTTCCTTCTCTCATCCTTAAGGGTGAGTATTGTTTTTCAAACTGGAAACAAACTTCAAACAAAATGAAACCAAATGGAAAGTATAAATTCTAAAACAAAAAAGAAATTTCCCAACATGAGTTAACAAACAACAACAAAAGAATAAAAAAAAAACAATTTGTCGTCGCATGCAGAAAAACAATAACCGTCAATAAATAAAGTGACTTTATCGTCGGGTCTCTTAAAATGATTACTAAATATACAAGGAAGCGCGGAGCAGCGGTCGTGTATTACGTGCGGTGTGATTTATTTTGATATTAGATACAGAAAAACAAACGAAGTAGGTGAATGGGGTATAATTGAACGTGCTTGATTTACAACTTTTTGCGGCGTTACACGCCTGTATCCTTCGATTCTGTATATTGCCGTTGTAGCGAGCGAAATATAATATATATAAAGGACTCATAATATCATATACTTTGGTGTTTAGTGGGCGTGAATAAAGTCGTTGATATTAAATATTTTTTGACGGTCTTTTAGTTGAATGTGACCTAGCCTCAGGGCGAAAGGTCTCAGATCAAATTCCATCGGCATCATTTATGTGACGGCTAAATGTTTTTTATTGTTTTCATTGGTTCTTATGATTGTGTAATTGTCTATGTCAGCCATGAAAGAGAATGCTAGTTCGGGGGTTTATTGATTGATGGGTATGCGAAAAGTAGCTCGACATTAAATCCACGTGGTAATAAGTTTACGTTGCAAAGCAATGATTATCCATATCTATTCTAATATTATTAAACATGAGTGAGAATTTTGTAAGTTTGTGTTTATGTGGAAGTTAATTTCCGCAATCACGTC
>DWPT01008264.1:0-10310 GCA_018251895.1 Agathymus mariae mariae
AAGGTGGATTTCGTATCGGAATGACCCGCCGCCCGTAGAGGTGTCTAATGTCAGTAAACGTTCCCAATAATTACTAACCGGCGCGAGAGGGTCGCCTATTGGGGCTCAATGTGGGACTAACACTAACTCGCTCAATCTACTGATTCTCATTTTTGAATTTTTTGAAAGTCAATTAAAATTAAACAAGAAAAATATATCGCTGAATGTTGAATTAAATCTTGTTTGGCCGTTCATGCTAAGTTCCGGAAATATTAATAGACCTGTAAATATATAGCTCTACGTTTTCTAATGGCACTTATTTTTTCTTGTATTGATATTTACACATGCATGTATGTACATTACAACTTGTGGAGAAATGGTTAAATATTATGTCACATGCGAAATATTACATAAAAAATTAAGCACAACTTCCGCTTAAACACTAATCATCAAATTTTTGAGTAAACCTTATTTAAAATAAAAAAGAAAACTATATCTCCACTACAATTGAATCCTAAATATTTTGTCAGTGTTGTGTAGCCCTGAAGAATGTTCTCTAACGTTACAAAATGTACTTTGTGTTACAGCAGCTAACTGCAGAGTTCCAGGACCTTTTACTTAAAGACTCCAATGAGAAACATTCGGCGAGAGGCTCAATAACTCACAGCATCTTGAGGATTGTGTTTTTTTCAAATTGAAACCCATCGTTTCTGTGTATTCATCGTGCAGTATTTATCTTTGGCGCACATCGGGCATTTTTTGTTATTTTATTTAGATGATTTACAACTATTGGACTCTGTCCTAAGAGCCGGATAATAATGAACTATCGGTGTACGATTGGTACAAATATTATAAGATTTTGTTAATTTTGAAACAAGAGTCTTTGAAATTGGATTGAATATCAAAACACTTTGATTTTTTTATGAAATATCTCTATTTTTGTACTGCATATTTATGAAGTTAATGCTTTTGGTTTTTTTTATAGTAGTATAATTTGAAACGCATTTTAAAAATAAAATGTGTGTAATCGTTTTGGATGGCATCTGAAGCTAGCGTGAGCCATAAGACATTTTATTCTTTGATAATAATATTAAAATTGAAGTTGTAGATTTCAAACTACTTAGACAAATAATATACGTAAGACATAGTATGTTTCATTTTTATTTAGAAAATTGAATAGATTGTTAATTTTTCTTGTTCTTGTTATTAAGTAATGTTTATTTAGTGTGTGTTCCTTGTTACCAAAGAAGTTATCGTCGTAGAAATGTTTTGCCATTTGTTTACACCAACATTTTGTATTATAGACGCAGTATTTATGTTGATTTGTATAATATTATTTGCATTTGTTACAATTAATCTAAGTTACCTTAAAAGTTCAAATCAAGAAGCAATATATTAAACCAAAGAATCTTCCAGTCGATTCTAGATGTAATAAAATTAAGTGCCTTAATAAATGAAATAATAATGTTATTGTTAAGAGTATAAATTATTGTATACACGCTGCACGAAAATCTTTGCTATTAAAATAGAATGGAAATAAAATTATTGATATATTATAATGTAAAAAAACCCTATATGGGCAATAGCAAAGGTTTTCGAGCGATCTGGTTAGTTTTTGTATACATTCACGTTGAGAAGTGGTCTACTTTATGATTACTTATTAATTTAATGTGTTATTTTGAGTGTTATTTTAAGGAGATATTTATTTAGCAGGGAACTAAAAATGATAATACCCACCAAATAATAAGTTTTAAACGATAATACATTTCACAATATTATCTAATAAGTGAGACGTAACTTTGATACCTTTTAATATTGATTGATGAAGCTGTAGTTTAGTTACACACGCGCGTGTCGTCGCACAGTACCGAGACGTTCCTGCACATGTATCACTTGGTATAGAGCCCCTATCGATAACGAAAAGACGGTGCCAATTTTTATACCATGAAGTGGCTGTGTAGTCGTGAAATACCGAGTCCAAGTGCACAAATTATACAATTTTACAAATGTATAGGCTTTTGTATTTGTTGAACAACGATACAAATCTAAAAGATATTACTAATGATAATTTATAATCGTAATATTAAACGTCAATAATTTATTACATGATTTTCCAGTTAAAATGCATGAAAGATCAATTTTCGTACATTTTTTACCCTAAGGTAAAAACAAAATACTGCACAGGTTGTACACTAAAATATGTTTAACTTCGACATAAAAACTATAACTAAAACCGATAACTTTATTAGAAATATAATGTATTTTAATTTAAATGCATATAAGTGTGTTTGGTTTGTTTTTTAATGGGATAAATGTGAATAAATGTTCTCAATTAAATAAAATGTCTAATTTGTCTTACTCCGTAACCAAATTCTAGGACAATAGGAGTAATTAAAAGTAGATAAATCTTGCGACGCACCGACAGGGTGCGCAAAGTCAATTTGCTATTAGAATAATAATTATGAAATGGGTAGGTATTTATGCTAGTCTATAAGCATTGCAACGATGGTAAAATATTACTAGATTGTTTTATTGTTGCAGGTGATGTGGATTTCTTTAAGACAATGATGCAAACCATGTTGCCAATAATGCCAATGAAGACTAAAAATTACTGGTCACAATACGAAATGAGTTACGAGTGCGAAAAGTGTAAACGGAAATACAGACACAAAAGTACTTACAGGCGGCACGTTACATACGAATGTGGCAAGGAACCGATGTTCAGATGTCCATTCCTCGATTGCACATACAAAGCGTACCAGAAAACACATACAGACGCTCACGTTAAGACGAAACACAAAACGTTAGCACTCGACTGTAAGCGATGATCGCGAGTTATCGTTCATAGCGCGGGCATTCATCAAAATTGTGATATTAATGTTAAATATATTTAAATCGTTTTTGTAAACTTTGTTTTTTTACCTGATTACTTAACTATACTACATAAATTTGAGATTAATTTTTATTTATAAATATTCATACTGTGAATGATCACCAGTAGGACACCGCCCAATGTATATACTCATTTTAATTAATTATTGACATTTTTAACTTAACATCATACTGTTAAGACAAGGTAACACTTCTAAAACAAAAAGCTTATTGCTAGTAGTCAAATCCTTTTGAAACTTTCCGCCAAGGGTGCGTTCCACTAAGCGATCACAACGACCACGCTCACGAGCATAACTTTTCCGTTCGCATCATAAACCCAAATGGAAAGAGTTGGGAGGTGTTTTATTTGTTGCGCTAAAATTGCAAATGGTGTATTAGAAATCACATCGAAAGGTTAAGTTGTAATTTGTAAACATTAACCCATCAAGTTTAAGAATTATTGATTAATTTGCTTTATGCTGAAAGTACAATTTCTTTTTATATATTACAACGTGTGGATTTAAAATATCATTTTCCCAATCATACAACTTTTCAGTCGCCATTTTTAAACTATAAATTGCGTCAAATTTCTCAACGCTCACATCACATTGACATTGGGGGCTCGACATGAGCGAAAATAATGACGTTTTCAGCGCAACCACAACCGCGATCGTCAAGTTCAACGCTTTATGGTACGTTTTGGGCGTTCTAAGCATCAAGTGGAACGCACGCATCGTAAACTGATATCTTCGTGTCATGAGAATTTAATATTGAGCAGGGCATGGTTAAAAATTGAGTTCGCCTTTGCCGTTTTTCGTACTACACCAGTACTTCGCCAGCTCAAATGAAGCCAGGCATTTGAAGCAAATCTTGCTTGATTGTATAAACATACGACATTAAATTATATATACTTATATTTATTCTACCTTGCAAAAAAATACTTGTGTGAAGAAGAAAGTTATTATAAGCGATTAAGAATAATAAAAACCTTAAAAAAAAAAAGGTTAAAAATTCATTAAAGAATAATACAGTTAGCACATTCTAACTTTTACGCGTGACTAGTCTGCGTTACCATTAAAATTAGGTCCAGAGATGTGAAATATGGGTGAGTATCAAAAAATCAGTAGTCCATCTGTCATGATGACACTAAAGAATGATATTAAATTTCAATAGTAATAAATCAAAGTGAAAACTTACTCTGTGTCCTAAAACTTCATTCAACAAAACAGCGCCATCTAATAGATTTATAAAAAACTATATCATTCTACAACGAGACCAACTATTTCATACGAAACGTTCTCTAGTTCATTTTATAATCACAGAAATCTAAAATTTTTCCGGGATAAAAATATCCTACTTTTTTATTAAATAAATAAAGTATTTGTGTACTAAATTACATCCAAAACCGTTCTGCCGTTTTTGCATGATTGAATAACAAATATCCATACCATACTTTTAAATTTTATAACATAAGTACAATTAGCGTTAATGAATCGACATTAAATATTTTTAAATCATCAGAAATATGGACCTCGAAAAAATCCATCCTCGTAAAATAAAGTACTAGACAGTATACTTATAGTATTCGGTTAGTTTAACATTGAAGTGACAAAACACTTTTTCTATTCATAAAATAAACATTTTTTGATAATTCAAAAGTTTCTCTGATTTTGTTTAAATTGTATGACATTGACTTGATATTAAAACAAATTGTCAAATAATATTGGTTCTGTGGATTAGTGGTTATATTTGAGTTATGCGATTGCCGTATTTAGGTAGGAAATGTATTGATTTAAATATTTTGTAACACAGAAATTTATCACAGTTGAGATAATGAACCGTTTAATGTATGTAAATACACATTGCTTTAATATATATAGGCATAATGTTAAGATTACGCCTGTATTATTATGTCCAAAAAATGTATTACCAAATATGAGTGTGTATCGCGGAATGCATCAAGAAAATAAGATACGATCTACGTTGAACTACATGATAGCTTTAGGTGTAATGACAGTGGGTCTAAGCTACGCTGCGGTGCCTCTTTACAGGATATTTTGTCAAGTAAGTCAACTTTGGCATTTAAGGTACTCAGCCAAGGAGCATATGGACCACAAGTATATATCTATGGAGACTACAGCGCAATTAATTTCGAAAGTAACGTTTAGTTATTTTTTTAATTAATCCACCTATTGGTAATAGTTTTATCATCGATAATGTTTCCAGGCGTACAGTTACGGCGGTGCCACAGGCCAGGTGGAGGCCTCAGGGGTGGTTAGTAATATGAAGCCAGTAAAAGATAGGCCTATTAAGATTCGTTTTAATGCTGATGTATCCTCTTCCATGCAATGGAACTTTAAACCACAACAAGGTGATATCACTGTAAGTATTCCTGTAATGCTGAATTATGTTAATAACCAAGTAATAAGGAGGACGCCTACCTGACGGCATGTATATGCAATGGTGTCCTCAACTGGGTCATCAATGTGTTGCCAAGCACTGACCCTATTTGTTAAAGTGCTCTTCAACTTTGTAAATGAAATGCTTTTATAAGTGTAACACAGTGGATTTAAGAAAACTAATTTTGTAAATAAAAATATACTACCTGACTAGCTGTTAACCATGGTGTGAGTGTGGTGGCCTAAAATTTTATGGAATTTTATTCATAAATAATAAACTCAGTTGAAGCTATAAAAAGTAAAAATGTATAGGTTTACCTTCATTTTCTATTTTTATGAAACTGACACCAGTAAATAAGTTAGTGAGTTGGTTCTCTATCATAACACAGATATCTGCTTCACCCTTGGGGTACCATGTAAGAAATGCATTCTTATTATTTTACATGGTAAGTTCCCAGTAACCCTATATAGTAAAAAGTAATAACATTTTCAAAATTATCCACCTGTTTTTGACCATTTAGGAATTGTTAATTTTTACAAGGCTTTTGTCACCATATATAATTGAAAATATTCTTTTTAATATTCTATTTTTCTTAAATTTTGGAATTTATTTTATATATACTTTTATTACTATCAGGTGGGATTATTGTCAAGCATTATGTTATGTAAAAATAAATGAACCCTATAGAAAAAAAAAGAGGCTGACAATCCAGAACCTGTGCTCAAGGCTTTGCAGATTTGTTTAGAACGGATCTTGGTCACTAATAATCCTCTTTGCATGCTTCTCCACTGAGTCCAAAGCTGACATTTAGCAACACCAGCACCAATGTGACAACAGCAGTCCACATATGGTTCAATCTGAGCTTTGTAAATGGTTAAAATATTTGCCGTGAAGTACCACAGCACCATCGAGAGGAAGCCTAGTTTTCTTGCAGCTGCTTTAGCCTTCACCTTAGCTGTTCAAATAGTTTGTGCATATACTATATTACAATATACAAATATTAAACGCATTAATTAAATAGTCACAAAACATGCAATGAAAACATGGTAAGGTTTTATTGGTCGTTTTAAAACAAATGGTGCTAATGAGAAAAAATTATGCCAGTATATACCAAATAATTTTATCTCGATAAATTGATAGATTAGACACAATGACCTAGAATTTAAACATTTCAATTTTATGTTGCTTTGATTTCATTACCATATCAACTTGATATTCTGATATCAAATCTGTGCGGATTATAACCATAATTGTCTCACCGCTTGGCGTGGATCCCCTCTTACAATTGGAGGTCAAAGTCAAAATACTTAAGTGGCAAACGTTATACTTTTGAGAACATCATAAAGAGCTCTAAGGTATACAATTTTTCTTGTGACATTTCCTTTACCACAGCCAGTGATTAATTTGTAATAAGCATGTATAATTTGCATAATGAGTAGTAAGTGTACGATCATTCGACTACCACTGTATGCTTTTCTAGTCTTAGTGACGAGGTTATAGGTTTCTTGATAGGAGACTGAAAGATAACAGATCAGTAAAAAAAACATATATTTCAGGTAGTTCCAGGTGCGACTGCACTAGCATTCTACACAGCACGCAATCCCACAGCCAAGCCAGTAACGGGCATCAGCACCTATAATGTGATTCCATTCGAGGCAGGCCAATACTTTAATAAGATTCAGTGTTTTTGTTTTGAAGAGCAGCAACTTAATCCACACGAACAGGTACAGTAATATTTAACAATTAGTAAGTTGGCTGATCTTACGCTTACTTGTAGACTGAATGACTGTGAAGTTAAACGTAAGCAAATTTTTATTTTTTTGTGTTAAGTAAAAAGTATAAATATCGTTATTCATATTATACTTTGTTGACCAGGTGGACATGCCCGTGTTTTTCTACATAGACCCAGATTTTATTGAGGATCCAAAGATGGAAAATATCGATGAAATAGTCCTGTCATACACATTCTTTGAAGCCAAAAAGGGAATGAAGTTGCCTATACCTTCATACGTAAACAAATGAGGTGTTTTATTGCAGGTGAAAGGTAGTGTGACACATCAGAGTCTGTGATGAGAAGTGATTTATTTATTATGAGTACAGTAACTTGCCTGTGTGACTCTACTTGTATGATCATTGTTACTAAAAAGTATTGTTGATATTTAAAGCTTACTAATTGCAAAATATTCAATTCAATCAATATAACACCTGGTGCATATAACGAGTACAATATTTACAACATGTTAAATTAAAATCCAAGAGTCATAATCATAATTTATTTGTCGCTTAGTAGTGTAGTACGAAGCTTGAGTATACAGGTGTATCATACTTGAACAATTGGTCTATCATTGGATATTTATATTGTCATCAAATTAAACACACTGAATTGAAGTTACAGGAAAATTTTAATTAAGGTTGTGTTAAATTAGTATACAATAAAATCAAGCTAAATCAATTTCTAAAAGCGTATTTCCACACAAATAAAACAATCTCAAACAAATATTTAGTCGACACGGGTATACAAAAACCCAACAGTCCATCACTACCAACATTACGCAACTGGATAAGCGGCGCGCTCGTCACCTGCGTTTGCTATTTCCAATTGGTATTAAATCGAACTTGCAACGACACTCGGACCGTCTTCGTGCCTCTTTTATGTATTAGCCGTTGCAACGCTATGTTTAGTTTGTTCAGTAAATGGCGTTAGTCTAAGGCTTAATGTAAGGTAGTCTCAAATGTACGCCTGTGGTCACATCGAAGTCAGTAGGTCAGGAGCTCGTTCACGGTTCGGGCTCGTTACGGGGGTACGCTAGGCCTTAATGGCGGCGGTGACGGGGTACCCCCTACGCAGCCCCATGCATTGGTCGCGATCGATGAAGAGCGTGGCGGCTTTGCTTCGCAGATCGGCCTCCAGGCCTGCGCGGACTCCCAGTAGCGTCTGATGCGTGCCCTCTGCGGTGGCCAGCTTGCCCCGAAGCGAATCCATCGTCTCCTGTAGGTCACACACCTCCTTCACCAACCTGGAAAGAACCATTCACGAGCGTTTTCCGGTGCGATATCTTACCTATAGATACATTAAAAAAAATATTTGCGCGTGTCACCTGAGCTGTGCGTCATCGCGACACTTCTCGAGGTGCGGCCGGTTGGTGCGCGCCTGGAGGCGGGTGTGCGCCACGCGCATCGGTTGCAGCTTGTCCTCGATGGCCTTATTGAGCAGCTCCAGCGTCTTTTCCACGTCGAATATTTCCTGCTGAATCTGAAAATACGGCATTATTTTTTCAGTGTGCAAACATCCAACTTGAATTTCATACACTAGTTTCCAAGACATGAGAAGAATCAATCCCGAGAATCGAGTTATTTTAAACAGGTGAACGACGACCGCGGCAGCTATCTCTTTTGCACTCGTGAGCTTCTGGATCTGACGAAACTGTGTCGGCTACACTTTTCAAATATTAGTTTTTAATTTACCCATAAACACAAAGTAATCTGAGACTTTACTATGAACAAAACTTATGATTCAAAGGTCACGTTATACATTATGGATTATACTTGACTAATCTAGACGAAGAAATACCGATAAGAGACCGTTCCCCGCATTGAATACCTTGGACTTTGCGTTTCATTGGTCAAATTCCTTCAAAGGTGGCAAAAATAACCCGAACGGTAAGGAACATGAGCAGTATAACAACGGCTAGTGTGTCGCTATGCATCTGTAAAGGTCCGGTAGGTGGCGGGCGGGCAGCGGATACCTTGTGCAGATGCAGCTGCAGCTTGTTCTTGATCTCGATGGTCTCGGCGATGCGCCGCGTGAACCCGCTGTTGGTGTTGCTCCACTGGTCCCAGATCTCCGTTGCTGACACGTTGATCAAGTTCTCCGCGTCTGCGCAAAGGGAAACTCATGAATGACGTGTTCCGACTGTACAAATTATATGGGAGAGAGCTGTGACAAACGAGCAGACGAGCCACCTGATGGCGAGTGATCACCATCGCCCTTGGACATCAGAAAGACCAGCGATATCACTGATGCGTTGGCGGCCAAAAAATAAGAAGAAATAATGAAGTTGAATTTTGCTTTGTTATACGACATGCAGAACTAACCCACTCAGCATTCACCCAAGAGTACTCCCATATGTATCAAATAGCTCTACCGACAGTTTTGATGGATTATAATACAACATAAGAAATACATACACCTATTTGTTCTTCATATCAGTGAATTTTCCACGTCGCTATATGCGAGCTATGCCATTCAAACGTCACCTAAAGATTCTGTACAAATATCACGCGACATTTAGTTGTATTAACGTCTTTATTCGGATACAAGTGCGAAGTGAAGAATGATGACCGACCGGACAACATCTGCACGGCCTTGGCGCGCTCCGACTGCGACCGCTGCAGCGTTGCGGCGCTGGCGGCGGCCCAGCGCGGCCCGTCGCACACCGTGGGGTCGTAGCGCTCGATGCCCGCGTAGAACTGCAGCCCCTGTGACAAACGACTCCAGTTCGGTCCTCGGCCGTTTGTGAAGTTCCGTTCGTGTTGGTCACGTTACCCAAAGCTCAGAATCCGAGTGCGGCCCGTACGGTACGGGCATGTGCTGTGTGTATTGTTGTGTTTTTATTTCAACATCTTACCGCACGTGCATTATTGGCCACCAAAGGAATAGCGGCTGCCTTTAGCTCTTAACGCCTTGCTTTACAGTGTTTGCTGGATAAGAAAGTTTGGGTCTCGTCCAACTTACCGACTAATGGCGGCTTTGACCACAATTTTACAAGCTGCAACGACATACTCAGTTTTCTTTAGAATCTAAAAGATGCAGAGAGATGCTCAGGATCGGTCGAGTGAAGCGAGGCATCGAGGGCTAAAGGCAGCCGATGGTCATTTAGTGACTTCCAATCCACGGGTGGAAGGATGTTGAAAAAATAATACAAAAATACTCAGCAGGAAACCTAAAGATGTGGAAGACGCGCGACGGCATCGTCGAACGGATAGAACAGTGATTCCCAAAATGGTCTATATCGACCCCTAGGGGTCTATGACAACCTGCAAGGGGTCTACGTCAGCGA
>DWPT01008265.1:0-10310 GCA_018251895.1 Agathymus mariae mariae
AAGTGATGTTTTTAAAGCTAAATGTATTGGGGCAATTATTAACACATGATTTCATGGTAGCTATAGCAAGCTGAGGATTTCTAGTAATATACGATAGGTATAAATATTATACCATATACATTATTACATGTAGAGAAAACATGTTACAAAGGTGACACAAACGTTACACATATTTTTATAGTAGGTACCTGCTAAAGATATCATGGATATGAATATTTCACTCACACGAGTACTCATGTTTTAGACACGCTCGAAGATATACATTTTGGCACGTTATTGTTGTAACAAAAATTAACAAAAGTATAACTTGTTTCTGGAATAACGTGAGGATTTGAGCTTGTGACTGAACGATATTGTTATATTTGATAACACATACATAAATGTAAATGCAATTAATTGTCAGGTCTTGGAGATAATCTTCTGTAAAGTTTGATTTGTGATCAAAATATGTGTTTAAATCCATTCATCTTGACTTATCTTTCACAAGTTCTCGTTTTTAATAATGAAATATATATATGTATATATCTAGTCAAATTTATAAAATCCCCAGTAACCCGCCCTCGTATCACTTTAGAAAAGTAACGCCTGAAGTTTGGAAATAGCACCCGCATTGTTTTAGTTTTGTTATAATAATTGCAGCCAGACTGTCAAGATATTTTATAACCCCCTCAATATAAAGAATATATATAAATAAACACACGTTTAAAAAATTACACTTGAAAATAAATTTAAACCTTTTTTTTGTCGGTATCGGTTGATGTTTATACGATAGATAGCTGAAGTTAGTCGAATTTATTTTACCTAAAAATTTCATAATCTAATTTGAGCAATATAGTATCACTGTGTACTATGTGGGCATGTTTAATAAACAGGAAAAATCGTATATTGTACTAGACCACTATTAGATTGAAACCAGACTTATTGTAGTAGTTAGATATAAATGATATTACATCGCAACAACCCACGCAGTTTAAAATGTGATATGTCTAACTCACTAACAACCGTTTACAACAATATATATATCCACTGGTTTTCTTAATTGAAATTATAATGTACATATTCCGATACTTTTTTTGCACGTTCACAGTATATCGATCAACAGATGTATCTATCTTTTTTTTTAATCTATCGACGGGCGGGTGTACCAAACGCAATAGATAGCTACCTATTTAGAGACATAATTATCTCGAGGGCATTTACAATGTAAAATCGCTATCTTCTAACTTAATTTATTAACAACCGATCATAACAATAAATAAAATACTTAGAGAAATTATTCAAATACATAAACATTTCCCGGATATCTTATTACACACCATTAATTGGACATATATTATTTTAATATATGACATAAATGATATTCAAGCACAATTTTATTTACATGACACTAAGGGTATCATTTAGTTCACTTACAGGACAATGGATGAACGTATTTTTAAGATATTATACCAAATAATATTATAACCATAATAATATTACCCACAACCTTTTGACATACTGCAATTTATGAGAACAGTAATCCGTCCTCGCTTCACAATGAACAATATAACCTTAGGTAGCAGTTAAACACAATTACGATAATCTATCACAGTTAATGTTTGATGGTATACGTGAACCTTTCACGGACAGTGTCAATCATCACGGAGTATTTGTGCATATGATACCCTAATGGTCTTCATCATAGTCAATCTGTAACAAGGTCAGTAGAAAATTAATGCCAATGTTCGCTATTTACATGTAACACAGGAGCAACTGAACAAACTTTAGGGTCTCCAGCATGTTTTTATTTGTTTCATATTTAGTATTCGGAATTATTGCCATGTTTCCGAGTATTTAACTAAGCTCAAGTAGTTTCTAATTCGTCTACGCCGGAATTTCCTCTGCTTTCAATCATCACCATTATCCAAATACTGTTGAATATCTAAAACAACTAATTCAATTGTAATTTACTTTTCAGCGTGATCGATATCTACGCTCTGATAAAAGTTTATCCACCTTGATCCCTCCCTATTCTTCAACCGTCTACATTAAATCCTTCACTTCAGTGGCTGTGTAACTTTGTAACTCCGTACCAGTTACAATCCGATGTGCACAAGATACTAGATTTTTTTAAGAAACAGGTGCATTATGTCTCATTGATTTCAATTTTTTCATTACCAAGTTTTCTAATATCTACTTTAATTATTACTACATCATTTCCTTAATAAATTCTTATTACAATAACCTTTTTAATTATAATATCCGCTGACAAACTAAAATAAATATAACTATTTTGTATAATTGTACACCTTTATACTGACTCATTACTTTAACTACTATATCAGATGAATAGGTTGTCTGTCAACCACCTGTTCTAATTAAATTTTGTATAAAATTTGCTCAAAAAAAGCGCGCTCCTGGTAAAAATGCCCGCGTTTGGTACCAGGCGCTCACTTTGCGGTTAGCACAAATACAGTCTACTCACCCTGATGATGCTCCGTTTCGGAGCAAAACACGTGTTGATTACGGTATGTATTATTTATCATATCAATGAATTTCCGCAAAATAACGCCTGATACTATCAGCTATAAAATTTGTATCTCAATGCTTATATATATATATATATAAATATTGTTTTCGGCGTCCAATAAAGATGATTTTGTTGTTGTTGTAGTTATTACTACTGTTGCATCAAAAGTGGAAACAATCAGTCGGACGATGCGCAACAGTTTTCTACCTTAACATCTGAATTACAAATTCTCGTCTGCCCACGATATCATTGAAACTAACCCACAGGAGTTTCGGCTCCAGATCTCAAGCCAGAGGTCTGAAGATGGTTTTAAACCAAATGCAGAATACAAGAAGAGCGTAGTTTTTTCCCAAATTTTTTATCATCCGAATTACCGAAAACTAGACGTACGAAATATAAAAATCACCCCTCACTTCAACCTAGATAAGTTTATATTGATGAGATTACTCCACATGACGTAGTTTCAGGAATCTAAAATGTAAAATCTCATGTTTCAATTGGATTTATTCAATCTCTACTAAGCTCTAGCATGTATCTACTCGTATCACTATTTGTAAGAACTCTATTGAGATGTTACACTTCGTAATGATTATGAAGAGCCACCTAACAAGAGGATTACCAGTTCGCCTCTTGGCAGGTAACATATCGATATATACATCGATGTTATGTATGTTCACTTATATTTTCAATTACATTTTCAATTTTAACCTCTTCAGGGCCTTACGAATCGCTTTCATTTATTACTCTAAACAATATGTTTATTTACCATCAAGTGGAATTTTAGTCAAGCATAAACAGAACACGCGATGGTCGGTCGTTGCTACCACAACTTCTTAGAATCGAATTAAAAAATGGATGTTGGCTGGAACCACCTACAATTTTAACACACGTAAAAACACTGCAATATTTTTCGGATTATTGAGTTTTTTTTTATTTATTATTAATACCCAACAAACGAGCAGACGATCCACCTAATGGTAAGTGGTTACCGTTGCCCATGTACATCAACAAGACCAAATATATCAATAATGTCTGGTCCGCCAGGAAATAAGAAGATAAAAAAAAAACTCTTAAGCCCCCAGTCGGAACACAACGTGTCGCTTGAAGGCTGATTCAAGCAGGAGGGTGGTAGCTAGCCAGGCAGGCTTCACGGAAAGATAATAATACCAGTAATAATATGATTGACTTAATAATAATACTGATAATATAATGCTTACGCGAAACCCTACCAACAAGCGAAGCGTTATTACCCAAACAAATCACAAACAGTTAGACAATCAAACCCTCCCGTTTCGATTCCCTGTGTTGCTAATGGAATGGACTTCAGCAATATTGATGACCTGGTAAAAAGTAACGTTTTATGAACAACATATATTGTTCAATAGATATATGTTTGTTATTTAATGTCGGCTCCGACAGAGTTTTGAACCTATGCCCCTAGACGATCCTGAGACCGATCTAGGGCCTAGATCAGTACAGTGTAAGTGCCAAATAGACTACAGGATCGTCGAATTAAAAATACTTTTGTTACAAAGCTTTACAGACTGAAACATTGTTCGTGTGTATTTCTCTACGAACAGCGTTTGAACACCGTTGAGCAAGAAATACGTCAATGACGCAGCAGGCCTTGACTCGTATTGTTTTAACCGCGTTTAAACCCTGAGCCCTTTTCAGTTCAGAATTTTTTCAAATTGCCAAAGAGATACATGTGATATTTAATTTTATTAGTTCTAAAACTAGGGCAACTTACTCTAAGACTACCATCGTACTTATTTCACGCGGCTCGGTCGATATCACCGCAGTGCTACGCGACGCGTTAGCAAGTTCGCACGAATCTCGACATCATATTCATTTGAACCGGGTTTGAACGGTAAGTGAACTTTACGATTTTCTTTTATCTTAAACATAAACCACTGTAATTTTGTAAACTTGAAAGAAAGCAATGTTTTCATGTTATAGTTGACGATAGTGCGTTTGAAAATTCATTTGTTTTTGAACTTCAGCCAAAGAAAAGTTTGATGTTATTTTTTTACGTTATATGCGTAAAATACGATTTTTAAAATTAATTGTTGTTATTTATTTTATATAAGTAACGTTAACTAATTATGAATCTAATTTAGTATATAAATAGAGTAATAAAATAGTTTTATTAAAGGAAAGGGTTAGAAAACTTATTAGATAATTGTAGTTCGTGTTTAGTTTTCTGCGCTGTTTTGAATATTTTATAGAATAAAGTTTTAACAAAAATTATGTATGTTTATGTAATGTCATTTAGTGTTATAAAAATATCCGCT
This sequence comes from Agathymus mariae mariae, assembly GCA_018251895.1. Taxonomy (NCBI): domain Eukaryota; kingdom Metazoa; phylum Arthropoda; class Insecta; order Lepidoptera; family Hesperiidae; genus Agathymus; species Agathymus mariae. Next base: position 4,804 of record DWPT01008265.1, read on the forward strand.
TTTCCTTAGAAAAATATGATTTTCAGCAGCTTCGAGACTCAATTACAAAGTAACTGTATAAAACTTTTAATTATACAAAATTTACACCAAAAGGGGGTTAGTCTTAATTTAGAAAAACAAATATGTAATAAATATTATGTGTATATATTTAAATATGATATAATAACTAATTAATATTTCATAATCATTCAGTGAGTAAATAAAGTTCATCTCTTTAACATTTATCATCCAGCGTGTGAACGAAATATTTTCCTAAATAAATTGGGTAAATTGAAGCACACATAGGTACACAAGCTATTTATGTTTTAAATCTAGTTATCAGTGAACAAGTTAGTATATATTAGTTTTTGTTACAAATAATAAACAAAAATGCTCGCTTACCTGAATATTGTTACTCTTGGCATTAGGAGGATTATCGGACCGGACTGTTCGCTCTACAAGAAAAATCTTTACCCAGATTGTTTCATTTTGAAGAGCTACCTAAAGTTATAAACAACTTTTGAACTAAAAACTAACGGCGCCTACAGTACCTGATTATTATTATAAGAAATCAAATATTTCTAAATCAAAGTGTATGCGTTGATGTAATTCTTTAAAAAATGTCTCATTGCTTTTATTTTACTGTAGACCGTCTCATAAATATTTATCCAAAAAGTCAAAAAGACTTACTACTCCGTTAAATTGTACTGGGAACTGGAATAGTAGAAATATTAAAACTTCAACAATAGAAATCAAAAGATTGCCACCGGTGGCCTAAACGTAAACACTTAGGTCACCATAAACAAACATGACCCGAAATTAAATTATTCATTAAGTTGTCACATAAATATTTGACCCCAATGAAAAGCAAACATGAGATTTTTCAATTAAGAATTACTAAAAAATACTAGAATATTATGTAACATAGAATATAAATTACCACTACAATTAGCGTGTGTTTTAATCATCTTAACCCTGTTCCAATTATCAAATCATTGATGAACTGACTTATTGATTCAATAAAATATTAATATATTTGAAGAAGCATTTAGAAAAGTTGTAAAAGTACTCGTAAATTTGTGTAGGTGATAAGGATAAAAATAAAACTTTTAATTGAACATCAGAAGGATTGCGTGCCCGTATCCTATTTCTGAATTTCAAATAAAAGTATGCTCTCCTATAGGTTGAGGTCTAGACCTTGGAGTCATCATTACTTTTCATAATACGAATTGAAATCAAATATTAATTACCTCATATTGGGTACGATTTAACTATACTTTCGCGTGTTACCGCTAATGGTGCAAAATTATCTTGCAGTTTACCTGTAATATTTGTATAGAATTAATATTCGTACATTATAACATCGGTCAAGTTTAAAATAGTTTTTCTTTCAATTGTTGTAAATACCTTATTATTTTGCTCAATATAAATATTTTATTACAGTTGAAACCAATCAATTCTCATATATAGCCGTGGGTGAGTCTATCTATAACTCAATGTACATCTGAACGACTTAACTGATGAGATCATGTCTACATACTACAGTTCTACAATTTAGTTTGGAGACCACGTATTTTATTGTATGTTCTACACAATATGTATCGGGGGTTAGTAAGGACCGGATTCCCCACATCCTTCTTTACCGATCTCCATGAACGACGGTTATCAATTACCATCACAGCACATGTCATTTCGCTGCTTGTAAGAGGCTCTGTCCACTTTTGAGTCAAAACGTGCGTTTAAACCTCTGATATTAAAAAGAAATCAACGATACGCCTACAGCTGGTCACCAGTATAAGCTCATAAGTATTTTTATACGGTGATACATGTTTCTGGGATATTTAGATCTAACTCATCACAATCCCCTCGGCGTTCCAGTGCATGCTAAGAGACTCCGGGAGAATAGGATTCGTCTCGTGGTAACAGTGTTTATAAAGCCTTGCCACATCTTGTGTCTCAACTCGTAATAACGACATTATTCGTATTTGCATACAGATTTTTACCTATCTTAATAGCTCGGTAGCTGGTTCCTATAGTAAAGTTATCATTGTGATGACTATTGTTGTTTCGGTTGTAAAGTTAAAGTGGCGGGCCTCGAATTCTAGCTGTCCAAGTGCTGTTATTAATATTCCATCAGGTGACAGAATCAAAGTGCAATTTATTGTGCCACGAGAGTCACAAACTAAACTTTTAACGTAGATTTAATTTAACGTAACATCACCCAAAGTTAGCTTAATTACAATATTTACAACAATAATTGTCGTTATTTTTATATTAAAAGTCGACGTAGGAATACGGGGTCTAAGTGATCATAGCGACCATGTAAATGTAAAAACACCAGGAGTCATATACGTTGTCGACGAAGAACGAAGCAGGAAACACCTCGTTAACCGGCTTCCCGGAAAAACAAACGTAACACGTAAAAATGTTTCACTTTAATTGATTTAAGAAGAAATGTGGTAGACAAGCAAAGAACTTTATTTAATAACTTTTACCACTTTGCACGAGTGCCTCATTAAACTGTGTAGTAGGTACAAAGCCCAGCGACCTCCAACAAAAGATACCTGACGTAGCATTAATCTACTGGCAACACTTCCAATATTTATATCATACGTCATAATGCATCTGTTTAGCCTATTATTAAGTCTTTATTTCCGTTGTGAATGAAGTCCAGAGTTATATGAAGCATTGGATTCATTCCAATGTACTGCTTGTCGCCTAGACAACGCGCCCACAATCTATCTGTTGAGAAATTAGGTCGGTTTGCCGAGGGTTTTATCTTACATGCACTTAGAACAATTGGATATAGAATAATTTCAGTTGAAAATTTATAGTTCTCTGAACAATTTATCTTGTGATGACACACTTGTGTAAGTGAATCTGTAATTCTAGTGGATTGTAGTAAACGCAATTAAGAGCAGAATAATATAATCATTCATTTGGAGAAATTGTTGCAATAATATAATCTATAAATTAGAGAAATATAAATCAGTAGTAACCGTGAATTCTGAATTCCCTGCACTGCAGTATCAACTCGCAAGCGGGTCTGCACTACAGCACTATTGTTAAAGTATAATTACCAAACGCCAAATTTTAATGCAGGGTTAAATCGCAAAATTTTACGACATATTTATTAACAATGTAATTAATAAACAGAAATAACTTAAATAAGTCAATCAATTTATGGAACAGAAGTATTACAATTGTTAATATTTTTATGATGATATGATATTATATATAAATATATAAATTATAATATACATTTTAATAAAATTTTAAAGAGCGAAGCACTAGTGCTATTACTACTACAGTTACTCGGAAGTCGCACCTAAATAAGTTCTAACTCCCTTTACAAATACTAATTCAGGAATTAATTATTTATTCATAAGATAATAATTAATTAACAATTTAAATACTATAAATATATTTTTGAAACCTTTGTACTTTTTAACTTATAACGAGATTTAAACTCAACCAAGTGAGTAGTTGTACTATAGTTAGCAGGCGCTGTATACTATATTGTGTTAACTTTACAATCTTAGCTTGACATATAAATCGTGGGGTAACAATTTTATCAAATAGATAAATGTATAACCAGTAACAATAATATTTATATTTTTATTATTTTATTTATTTATTCAGTTTTAACTGAATATTTTTAGGATTACTATTCAGTTATTTCCACCTACTCAAAAGAATACTATGAGTATCCTGATATATGGTGCAGACACTTGGTGGTGGATATCCAGATAAAATTACTAATTAACGTGCGTTATATTATTATATTAACGTGCATCTTTGCATCATGTCACACTCTCATCGTCCTTCTTAACGCGTCAAAGAATTATAATTTGAAATATGAAAGACAAACATTTCTTTAGGTATCTTACTTTTTGTAGGTACATGTCATGCTACGTACATGTACCTAACCGTGGGACTACGGCATAGCTCCCCTGAAAGGACATATCTTGACGTTGTACACTCAGTTAAGTAAACTATTTTTCAGTCTTGACCTTCATGGAGGTACTTTGGTTGATTGTTTGCATGTAAATATACAACCAAAGGAAATTTAAATTTTACTATTAAACTTCTATAAAAGACAATGTTATAGATTTTCCCATATGTTAGGGTTGAGTCAGGTGTCATTGGATTATGCACAGACCACGGCTCGGACCATAATCTCTCTGAAACGAAGACAATCTGTATTCAATCCAATTACCAAACACAATACCTCGCTGCAATAAAAACAGTCGTTTCGAAACCAATATTTATTTGCATGTACACCAAGAACACAGTCCAGTCAAATACAATTGTACATAAAGTAGAATTGAATTCGTTAGATTATGCGCTTATCGATAACTTAAAGGTCCAATCGAAGAAAGACGTAAAGATCTTTACGTATTTTATCTTCGCACCTTAAGAGCATATAGATAAGATTTTTTGTCAGTAGACGATGGTTAAACACATCCGGTTATGAAGGCTCGTCACATTATTACTGATGCTTTGCTCGTCAGAAATCCTACTTGTTGCTATTTCAATAGCTATTTGGCAACACAAATGAAACTGATCTTCATCGATTCTCAGATAAAAAAAATGTGTAATTTGTTACAATTGTAGTGATCACCGTCGTGAATATTCACAGTACCTCGGACAGATTCTTTTCTGAAACAAATCAAATCACGCCGAAGATTTTTGGGTAGATTTGTAGAAAATCGGATTTCCATCTCGTTCGTCGTCGATGTGATGATAATTTATCATTAGGCAAACACTATTTATTCGTCGCTGTTCAAATAAAATAGATCCATTATGTTTCTCATTCTAACAGGAAATACAATTCCAACACTGATAATTATGGTACTACGGTACTTAGAATTTTGATAAAGTTCCACTGAAACTTATAACTAAATAAATACAAGACCCTCACAACAACATTCAACACTCAGTCATCCCAGGGTCGCTCACCTGACGCTGGTAGCGTGTCACTTGCGACACGAAACGTAGTGCAGTAGAGACCAATCGGTCATTGCCGTGGTCTTAAATTATGTGTAAATTAAAACGTTACGCAAGAAACTATTTTCATTTTTTATATTTCATTACATTTCAAGGGGGATGGGTTGTGAAGACAAGCAATCCTCTCCGTGTAACCCGTTGACAGTTTTCAACGTGACTATTCGAACGAACAAAATCGATGTATGACACAAATTAAATAGCGTTATATATTTATAGTTGTGACAGTTCACACAGCCAATTCAGTGTATTGTTATTTATATTATATTATTATTTTCCTATGCTCAACCTTAGAGTTGGTATTTTTCCCGAAGTTCCCACCCTGAGGCCCTCAAGGAGAAGGAGATTCGGTTTCCCCAGCATATATGATGTTTCCTAAAATTTTTGATAAAATTGTACTTGTGTGCATGGCAACTTGTTTTTGCATTGTTTATGTTTATTTGTGAATTGATCTTATTGCAGTATCTAAGTAAACTTTTAGCTATTACTCCAGTTGCTCCTATCACTATTGGGATTATGGT
>DWPT01008266.1:0-10309 GCA_018251895.1 Agathymus mariae mariae
CTACAGCAATTTGATAAAAAGGTTTCCCATTCAGATTAGGTACGTGCATGTTGTTATAAGGTAGAACACACGACATTCATTTTAGCCATGTAGAACAATCCGATAATAAAATAAAACTAAATAATTCATTATATAACGAACTGCTTCGCCAGAAACTTAGTCTGTGTATAATATTACTTATGAACATTCCGAGTTTCGTTATGCTTTGACCTCTACATCGACACAAAAAATACTGTACAGACACACACATCCATGAACGGTAAAGTAATTTTATTCAGTTGTTAATAAATATAATAATTTCATTTATGGTGCTACATTGACCTATTTAATTGTGTATTGTAATGAGGAACACGACATTGGGAAATAGAAAATAGGATTATCACCACCCAGCTTGATGGTGATAACTCAGTAGCGTATAACGTTATAACATAGCACAGATCACGTTGCATTTGCCTCTATATACATGTAAAGTTCCAAAAAAACATATTAATAGATAATTGAAATATATGCTGATTATAAATCAAACAACAACCAACGCAGCAGTGCTGTTTCAATTACGACTACGTATGTTTTCTACCAACACCTAGCTTGTCGACGGTTGGCCAGTGTACGTGCGCTGTCGTTTACGCACCACGATCGATCATACTTGGACTAGACCGAACTTTCTTTAGTTTCACTGCTTCGTATCTTTATGAAAGCTGATCTCGAGATTAGCGAAACGTTCACTTACTTGTTGATACGAGTACTTTCACACCTTCTTTATTCCTATCTTGTACATTATATATATCTTCATCTACCTTACTTTTATCTTCCTTTATAGGTTTTAATAAACATAATTAGTATATAGATGTTATACAATAATTGTAATATTAATGAACATCTTTGTACAATTAATAATAGGGTGTGTATTGACACACTTTCAAAGCAACAAAACCAGTAAGATGTGTTTATTATAAAATTAAAAAAAAAAATTTTTACTTTATTATATAACTTATTTTTCACGATTTTTTATTCAAGAGTACCCAGTAACTTAATCGACAAAACTTAGAAATCCTTACATTATTAAAAAATTACACCTAATTATTCTGAGTTATTGTTCCGTTTGAGTTGCGTAGTTAGTGAAAAATATATAATTTGTATAGTATCAAATACGTACAAATGTACTTTCTATCATTAGATACTCTATTTGATTAAGGTTATTTAATCATGTATTTACTTAGACTTACAGTACGTCGTGTTCGCGCGACCGATACCAATATATCGAAGGGTTCTAATTACATTACTACATTAGTTGACATGCGCCCGGCAATTTGTATCAAGGGGCCGCCCTCGTGGACGAGCGGCATTGTATACTTCGTTAGACCAATTGCATTAACGCTCCTAAATACAATTCTCCACTTGTTTTTAGAATCCAACATAATTATACAAGTTAACAAGGAAATATTTTCATTTTATTCATAACAATATTAAATCGAATACATTTATGAGATTAAATATTCAACTCCCTAGTAAGTGTACGAATCTTGAAGATTTTCATAAACCATAGTTCCAGCCTCGGAAATCCAGAGAAATTCTGCCATGAGGATTATATACCATAAAAAAATTGTTTTAGTCAATATTTTATTAAGAATGTTTATTCCATTCCATCGCATAGGGATCAAAATGATCAATCAAAATTTAAAACATATTAGATTTTGAAGTGTATTAAGTGTTATTGAGATTTCAACTACTTACCTGGGAATCTCTGAATTGCACATGAAACGAATCTGGCCACTATCAGACAGTAGAATGTCATACAACTTTACCGGTAACAACTATAAAACAAATGCTCTCGTGTCATGTACAAAGTGACAAAACATAGTTGATAATAGACTCCGATACTTTCATGACTGGCATATCACACTGGTACGGGCCGAACTCGTCAAAGGAAAAGTGGCACGAGAGCAAATACTCTTAACATTCAGCTCATCATCGAAATATGCAACAAGTCCGGCTCTTGAGGGTTGGATGACAATGGACTATGTTAAATATCTCGAATCTGAGATATGCTGACATTCATACCCTTTTGGAAACGTCAGAAATGGCAGAGGTGTTGAAACCATTTAGATTCAAACAGTAAGAAAAAGGGCCTTAAAATGAATCAAACCAAATCCAGAACAATTGATACTTCAAAGTTTGATAGATCCAACATCCTATAAATTTCCACGCACTCAATTAATAACCTACAGTACAAGATTTTGTGTACCTAGGCCCGAATACATCAAACAAAGATGGTATATAAAGAGATCTCGGACGACGCATTGGAATAACATCTGTAATGAAGAGAAATTGTGAAAAGACCAAAATATATTCAAGAGTATTAAATTGTACATTATCAGGACTTGAATCTCCCCCATTCCTTTATATAGCGCAAAGTTCTGAACCGTAAAAGCTGCGGATAAACGATGCATCGACGCTTTTGAAATGTGGTGCTGACGGCGCATGTTACGCATTCCCTGGACAGCTTACAGTACATATGTCTCTATCTCAAAGAAGCTGCTGATTTCCCAGATCCACCAGTCTCCAGAGAATATTGGCAGATAGCTCAAAGGCCCTCCATTAATCTGCATAAATGAAGAGTAACGAGCAAGTAAGAAGGAAAGACAGCAACCGACCAACCAAGTGTCCAAACAACAACACAAATATCACAGAAGCACTTCACCATGTTGCAGACCGCGAAAAGTGGAAATTGCTCTGTTGCGAGAAAGACGATAGAAGAGCGTCACGGCTTTCAATTCAATTGAGCTATCCGCCGGAAGAAGAAGTCATATAGTGGTAAATACGGTGTGTTTATGAATGGCTAAATACATTACCTATATACCATTACAAACTCATCATCTATCTTATACCCTTAATAATGAACGTAACATATGAGTATACTATAATTATACGTTACGGTCAATGTATGAGTATTACACACGTGCACTTTGCATTGCTCAGCCGCGAGTTAATACGGGCGCCTTACTAAAAGCTTCTCTCATCGAGGCTAGTCCACTTATACTTCCTATTATAAACAATAACATTGGAAACTTTTTAACACGTCATCCAGTTTATACTGTATCTTATGGTAGAGTCGGCAAACGAGGCGAATTATTCGACTTGTTAACAAAATACACGCACGTGCTCGCAACATGCGTGGTGCAAGCGAAGTTAATTATAAATTTTCTTATACTAACGAGTAACGATCTCATTACCGATAATATTCATTTATAAAAATACGTTATAACAACCAAAAAAGAACCTTGCAATTTAAATTTTTTGCTTGTTGTTTATATTTTGATGACAAAAAAATATATGTACAATAGTGCTATTAAACTAAATTTTAGTTACTTGAATTAAAAGTCGCATAGATTTTTGTGGGCTTCCGTGACTCGAACAAACCCTAAAGCTCCATGTGTGTGTAATACTAGAATAATTAATTCCAAGACAGGATCCCAATGTCAATATCAGTCGGCTGGTGATGAGATCTACTGACGCAACTCCCACATTACAGCTTAGGGAGAAGGGGATAACCGAAAACTAGCGCTGCACGGGGATCACAGCACCGCCAAAGCACAAGCTAACTCTAACCTAACTGAGATCACTGTAATATTTGTCATGTATATAAAACATGTATACATCTGAATGTCAATAAAGTGCTTTTATAATTATTTATTATTATTATTCTTTAGTAAAAAATTGGAGGTCTCGGAGCGTATAATCATGTTAAGCTACAGGTATTAAGGGCTAATCGAAATCATGAATGTTTTTGAGTTGCCTCAAGACTTCATACACGCCTGTCTATCAGAATCGAATATTTCGCAACTTCTCCGAAGCATAAATAGTTGTATTCGTGAGACTCTAGATTAAGAATGTACTCTCAAGCGCATTCGGCGTGTTTTATTTCGTATTTACTTCTTAAGATTTAAGATGTGCTACTACGATTCAAAATCTCACACAGCGAAAATTAATTCACAAACAAAATACAAAACTTTGATTTACTGACAAACATACTAATTTAGTATCAATAATCGATTTATAAAGCAAGCATTACTAATGAAGTTGCAACATGTTGGAATTTATATCGCGACCAACAAGGAATTACTTGAGATTCCGTACGTCAATGGGATTTAACTTGCACCACGCGTTTATACAAACAGAGGGCGGCGCCGACGCCGGAGATTATGATCGCGAGTGATTAATAACGAACTAGCGCCTAGCGCATGCGCTCAGCGCGCTCTGCGCAGGCGCACGCTTCCTCTGATCGCATATGGAAAATAGCTTCGCGATGAAAACTGCTGAAATATTATATTCACGATCAGCTATGTTAATAGGAGTATTTACCTAATTTGGCTATCAAATTGTCTGAGATATTCGAAAAAAAACGCATTTCTTTATACATTAGTAATTTATTCCATTGATACGGAGGAATAATCATCGAAGTGACTGTTTTTCAAATAAAAAATGTAATTCTAATACATACTACATTTACCATATAAATGTTAGTTCACTTGTTGCTAACAAACACAATATATAATTTACGTGTAACATAGTTAACATTAAATCGTGCCGGTGAATCAGAGTTACACTCAATTTATTCACATACTCAGTGGTGCTAGATAATGCATGTTAAATTATTATTGGTGCTAAACCGCTTAATAATAACTATGTTAGGCATCAATAATTACCGTCAGCATTTTCCATTTTCATATCGACTAGTTATGATACCGACGCAACTAATTATAGATTCAACATTTTTTTACGTTATTTTCGTTTAGCTACATCGAGGTTATGAAGCTTAAAAGTCAATTCTCTGGCCGTACTTGACGTAATCATTTTGAAGTATGAATGTTCATGCCAAGCGCACATCGATTAATGACATTGTGATTCATAACATAGAGACATATGTTCATCGCAGCATATTGTAATTATCCTTTCATTACATCTTCTATAAGATGCGAGGAATTACAACTTTTATTCACAATGGTATGCAAGTGTCGGTTGGCAGCTTGCTTGCGAGCAAAATATTGGTTTGAAAACGCACACAACCTTGATATATAATAAGGGCACGCTGAATCTGAACGTAATTCCCCAGAGCAGGAGACAAGTTCAAACCGCTGGGCTAGCAATTTGTTGAACCTATGATGTTTCCCAATATATTCTTGCAGATCTCAAAACTAGCCGATTAAACGCCAGTGCTTAAGAACTTCTTCTAAGTATATTTGTATTATTTATGTTTCAATGACGTTTTCTGAGAGCCTTGAAGTGTGCGAAATAAATTATTTCGCGACGCGCCCGTCGGCGTCCGCGCAACGATGCGGTCTGACTGGCACTCTTAATTACTCACTCGTTTGTTTTTGTTTATAATTATAAACGAATTGACTCAACATTGTTGTGCTATTACTGACCAGTTTAAACGTTTGATATGTCTCACATAAACCTATATTAATACATCTATATTTCCTACCTCGATTCAGATGGTAAATATGCAGACTCTTCCATACATCCGAGAACATTATGAAGACCTTTCAAGTATGGCATGTTTCTTCATTTCTTACTTTCACCGAAGCAAGTGGTAATTATTTTTTAATAGCATGCTACTATAATAAAATAGAAATGTTTGCAGGATTCGAAGCCATTTCCTCCGACTCCTTCGAACTGGAGCTGAAACCACTAATCTAGATTATAAAAATAATAACAAATTATAATAAACACTTTACAAACAAATATAGTCTCACTATTAACCCAAAGCTACATAATATAACTGCTTTTTAGCAACAATCACACATATAAACTGAAATAATACTGCACTATAACAGAACGTCGTCTTCACAACGGAGACCAAATATGTCCGTCTATAATGAACACGTACAGTAATTTTCATTTGAATCAACACTGTCTTCTTTTCATTGAACTGCACATATAAATTAAATGAATCAATTTTGGTCAACCGCAAAGTATCAACATTGCACACTTGTATTGTCTGGATCACTGGGGTACCAGTCATTTGACATACTTCAATCTCTCAACATGGCCATATATTTTGCGAACCGAATACTACCTGTAAGGTCACAAGTCATCACAAAATTGCATTATTATTGTTTTCAAATATATTCAAATTATTCATTAAGTGATAAAAAATCATACAGTTATCTGTTTTATTTTCATTATTAATGAATAACGTATCTATTAATGGTCTGTGCCTCTTGATGTCCGTGCGTAAAGTTTTGTTTTGTAGAATGTGCACACCCTGGGTACAGGCGCGTGCGCAAGTGGAGCACAGCTGTCGAGACACGCAGACAACAGTTGTCCACGAAGTGTGACTTGACGTGCGATGCGAGTGCGCTACGCATTAGCCGCTCACATTATTTCAACTATTTTTTAACACGGGATTACTCACTCCCGTTAATCCGAACCGAACCATGTTTATTTCAAATCTAGTCGCTGTCCCGCTAACATCTCGTACAACTGTTCCAGCCGTGTATTGACAACCACATGTTGCAAATATAATTACTTAAACTAATTCCATTTTAATTGACGTGCACATATGGTATAATTTCTCTTGTGCTCTTACGTATAGAGTGAAATCATCCAAAAAATAGTTGAAAATAACAGTTGAATCCTGAATGTAATATTTTACACACATTTGACTAATCGATGAATGGGTGAATATTATTTTGTGGAAAACGTGTACATTATTTATTATGAAACGCTATTAACGTGGCGTGATGTAGAGCAACATTTTTAAGTGTCATGCGGTAGTTCCCCGCGGACGATGGTCCGCCCCGTTTATTTGTTCGTGAATTTTCATGTCACATAATCATACAATTTATGACTTACAATATTTATATATCACCTCAACACACCTATAATGATGACAGACGGCAGAGTGCAACATTCCACGCATAGTTCCCAAGATATTAACTACGCTTGTCCATCCTTACATACGACAAACGTTGATAAAATTGTTTCATACAGCAAAATATTAATTCGTTATAATTATTTTATATTTAGCTGTATAAGTTTTGTTTTTTTTCTGACAAATGGAGAATTTATGAATAGAATGCATATTTTATATACCTCGAGTCTTTTGACAAATTTTGGAAATTGGAATTTCTTTATGTTACCTAATTTACAGGATACTAATAAATCATTTGTATAATTGTTTTCTGAAGTGCACTTTTTATAAGAATGAACAAATAAATAATTTTACATGTTAGATTTTACATTTTGTATCGAGGTAGATAAAGCGTATTCATTTTGATACAGCACTCTAGTAAAGGACTCATTAAATTAATAGACTAATCTTTATATGTTGTCTGTAACTTTTCACTTCAACACCATATAATTATCTCGACAAAAAATTCAATACATAGAATAGTTATTTGAAATATTAAATGGAAGTAAAAGCCAAGCACTTAATACACAAATAAAATCAAATAAGTACTTTTAGAAGTGTCATATAATCTATGTGCATTCACTTAACAGTATGTGCAGAGTACACTTTCTCCACGATCCGGTCCATTCAGACCTAAATGACGCCAGCGTGCATGCAGCTTGTAGACGCAGGTATATGTAAATTCCTTTGCCATATTCCATTTACTATTTACAAATAACTAACGAAATAATGTTGTACTAATGCCAGATATATTTCTGGCATTCGACTTTTCACGCGATTGTACCGGAAATGCTAAGTTTGGAGAAGACGACAGGAAACGAAACAAATAAATAGGTATAGAATGAAAAATATTTTTGTTTTTAAATTTATATTTTTTTTTTGTCACTTCCAGCATATTTTTAAAAACAGCTTATAACCTATCAACTAGCACGTGTCGTAGTGAAAGTAAACATCGAATTTTACCAAAGCTTACTTTATGATGCCAAAAATATGTACACTGGACGACCTCCGGTGACCTTTTCGCGATGAAAATTCGTTTATAGAATGAACAATGCTAGGAAGATTTATAGCAACCTCTTATTAATTAGCAAGTATTAGTACCAAAGCAGCTGCAAAAGCGATCTCGATAAATAATAGCAAATGTTTTGTCGTAAATCTTTTAATCAAAGCAAGGCACGGGCCGCCGATCGTGCTTCTTTTGCGATTAGCCTAATATCGTGTTGATAAAAACATTACGTATAAACTATTCCCATTGAATAAAATTAACATCAAATTTATTATCATACAGATCATTCGTCACATCAAATTAATAAAGAACATCCCAGGTGAACATCATATGAAAATAAAAAACATGTTCCTGATCAATAAACCAAATACAAAATCAACGTGATTAATAATAATTTATTTATAAAAAAATAATTATACACCGAAATTTCTAATTAACGTTATGGTAAAAGAGAATGAGGGTCACTTAATATGTTTACCTAACATTTCAACCTGAACGTATTGAAGTTGTTCTCACAATTTAATAACCAATTTAAATTTTAAAATCTATTTGAGCCGAGCTATATTTTCCAGATGAGAGAGGAAGCACACTATATGACCCGCATTAAGCCAACAACTGATGTGATTTTTAAAGGAAAACCGTCCAGATGAGCCCCGTATCTTGTGACATGAACGAAAATAATTTGACGCAGCCGTTCGGCGGACGACATACGGAGACACGTGGGCACGATATATTACACGCGAGCCGCGCACTAAAAATATTGTGTTGGCAAATTAATGGACATTCCCGACGCTAGGTAGCGGGATGAAAGGAAGTGCCTTTTATTATGTGAAACGTTGGTTTTGTGTGAAAACGCGCGGCAGCCGCGCGCACCTGTCCGCGCGCTTCGGACGGCCAGCTCAACCAGCGCACTGGTGACTGGACGCGTGCTGGCCAGGGCCGGCGCTGTATTTCTAACGCTATATATAATGTACATAATGATTTTATTTTGAACATCAAAATTTAACCTAACTATGGTATTTAAGTTATAGATGAGGTCTTTTTAGGTATGTTTGGTTTGGTACATCGTCAACTACGTTTTTCCCATTTTCAAAAACAGTACTGAGAAAGGGGAAATTCAAAACCGTCTATCTATGAGTGTCTATCTCTTCTTTGTGAAATAACACTTAAATTTGAAGACCCGCTGTACTACATACTCAACTATCACTAATTTTTTTTCAACATTACTATCAATATAACAGATGTTTTACCAAAAAACATAAGAATCCTTTATTTTAAAATGTTATAGTGTAAATTATCATAGTTCTCAATTTGCTTAATTGGAAGTGACAACCCTATAGAACGGATGCGACAAAGAAGACATGTGTCAGACTATACGTCAGTTTCATAATAATTGAGCAGATTAATAACCCTCAGGGGTGTTCATATTTCGCCGTCCGGCTGTAGCGGCGCGCATGTCGCTCTCCAGCTCTCCACCGATGCCCATAGAAAATGCCTACATACATACATAATATTAAACTATCCTATGAATACATCTAGTTCATTTATATCGTTAATCGTAATTAATCGTAACTAATCCGGAGCGTTATCAGTTTATTGTTGTATGGAGTAGTGTAGCATGGAGTACCTGAGAAATATGGAGAACTCTCTAGTGTTTTCCACATGCAATACGGAATATTGCTATAACAATGGAACCTACAAACTCCCAGAAAAAATATATCAACAATTAAAAAAAAAAAAAAGTTAATATAAAAAGAAGTATGAAGTGACTCATACGAGGACGTTGGTACCAAAAAAGATTGCAAGTAAAATATATCGTTAATCTTCAACGAACGAAAACAATAAATACATCACACGAAAGTACAAGAGAATATATCTGTGTTTCAAACCGACCAACAATATATTTTAAAACACATTAACATATAAAATAGCTGAATTGTAAATACAAAATTAAGAACATTATTAAAGCGTTGTATTCGACTTCTCTACCGATCAGAATCATGATCGTGACAAAGCCCACTGCAACTAAAATACGCGGCCGTATTCGACAATGACGGTTGACGGACAAAATTAACATAAATAATTGCATTGTACACTGGCTTACTTAGACTATTTCCCTTACTTTAGATAATAATAGAGGACAGTTAAGCCGCGGCCACGATAGCGAGGAGACGTCTTATTTTTTAGTTCATTAATATACATATTTTTTGTTTGGTTTCTAGGGAGAAACCTTCAAAAGGTACGCGGTGCCGTGGGAGCGCTGTCGGAATTTTTACCGCACTAACACCCCCCCCCCCCCCCCCCCCCGGGCGTCTCCCTCCCGCCACACCCCCCACAACCACCCCCCCACCATACCAAACGCCGCCGCCACCCCAAACCTCAGACAC
>DWPT01008267.1:0-10309 GCA_018251895.1 Agathymus mariae mariae
AGAATTGAAAGTTTTAAAACTTTGGCCATCATAATCGTCGAGCGCGGATTTACTGACCTCACACACCTTTGACAATATTATGGAGAACTCTGTGTAAAGGCATTTTCCTTATATATCTCTTGAGACCGATTAGCAAGTAATAAATTAACACAACATAATTGATTATAGCAACGAGTTCTCCCGTGCAGTCGCGGAGGAATACGTGAAGCACTTCGAGTTCGGCGGGGCGACGCTCGACGAGGCGCTGCGGTCGTTCCTCGCGCGGTTCGCGCTCAGCGGAGAGACGCAGGAGCGCGAGCGCGTGCTCGTGCACTTCTCGCGGCGGTACCTCGAGTGCAACCCAGGCTCGTTCAACTCGCAGGGTCAGTGTCTTCGGTGTCATGATTACCACCAGTGTTCGACTTGAATACAAACGTCGAGTACGTTCCCTACCCGAGCACACGTGGTCCGATTTATGATGCTGCTGTGCTATGGCTTTTAATTTTCAATGTTCTTTGAATTAAAAATTCATCCCAGTTACTCGCAAAAGATCGGAGGAGTCTCTGTGTCCGGGAATAGATCAAAAATGAAAGGCTTGTGCATGACATTGTGAAGACTATTTATCAAAGCACGAACAATGTACTCGACAAAAAATACTTCGTGCTAATATGCTGCCAATATTCATATGTAATGTATCAGTTGCACAATTGCATAATTTTAACAATATTTCATTCATCACGTTCAGTTTCTGCAAGTAGTCGAGAGCCCAAAATTGGCAAGCATCGTAAGTAAATGCGTTGTACAATAAACTTACATACACAAAAAATAAATGTAAAAATTAAATACTATACTATACTACAGATGGTTTTGCGTGAAGGTGGTGTGATACTAAACTGTAATTGATATTAAGATAAATAAATAACCACCATTAAATAGATACATAAATAGACATATGTACATTGTGTCGTGTGTTGTGTTCCGTGCGAACAGACGCTGTGCACACGCTGACGTGCGCGATAATGTTGCTGAACACCGACCTGCACGGGTGCGGCGGCGGCACCTTCAGGCGCATGTCGTGCGCCGAGTTCATCGAGAACCTCGCCGACCTCAACGACGGCGAGAACTTCCCGCGCGACGCGCTCAAACACCTCTACCATGCCATCCGCACGCAGCCGCTGCAGTGGGCGCTGTCAGTGTTCTCTTTACATACACACATACACCACATAGATGTAGATATATACATTTAAGGCTGATATTTCATCTAATTTTTAACCATGTCCGATGACATAAAAAAATTATGAGCCGATGACAGTGTAATAATTTTATGACGTGGTATTTATTATCAAAGCTATAATGATCAGTTAATAAATATTCTATAAATAGTAATACAACAATTAATGCCTTTATCTCAACACATGTATGAGATAATTCTCTTTGAGTAAAAGGTAATGTTATAGATGAAATAGATGAACTTAGTTGCTTGAATCCAACCCTTTGTATTTAAGGTTGACTTTGACTGGGATAGAGATCAAGTTGAATGCTGGAAATATTTGTGTTGCCACACACCTGAAACTGGCATACAATGAATTATTCATGCCTGTGATACAAAGGACGACAATGGGTGGCGGTGACCACTTTTCATCGGCTCAATCGTTTACGCGTTTGCCGACTTTGACACAAACAGCGTCACCAGCAACTAAACTACTAGGCTGTCGAAATAATTAATGAAAACATTGCACATGTCCGACAGCGACGCGGAAGCGGCAACTGCGGCGGCCGCAGGTGACAACGGGCGCGGCGCTGCAGCGGGCGCAAACCCGTTCCTCGACGTGCCCGACCAGAGCCGCGCCGTCGAGTACAAGAAGGGCTACGTCATGCGCAAGTGTTGCATCGATGCCAATGGGAAGAAGAGTGAGGGTCGACACAACGTTTTACCGATTTAAAGCTTGGCTTTTGTTAAGGTGATAGATGTGGTGATAGGTGCTAGGTTTTGGTGGTGCATGGCAGAGGGCAAAACTCACTTAGAAAAACATTTCATCTCCAACCTTTGGAGTAGAAATGCAATACACAAACCTCTAAAGTATGCACTTATATCGTGAGTTTTATTTTACGAACAGTTCATTGACTGCAGAGGTCAATTAAAACTAAGTGGACTGCATCTCTGTTCGTTACTTACATACTAATCGAAATTAATATTTTCCTGGAGTTCTCTGTTAACAGACAATACTGCTGTTTTACAACGATTGTACTGCCCGTGCCTTATGTTAACGACGCGTTACTGTCTGGATAGAAAGGAAACGGCTGTTGTTTGCACAAGTGATTTTCCAATTTATATCACAATTGGTCGTTTTTTCCTCACCACATCTCGTTGATACGTCTATATTTGGTCAACTTTCGTATATGTGTACTGAAATATTGGTAGATAGTAATAAAGTTCATAATCGTAAATCGAGTTTGTTACAAGGCTAAATATAAATAGCAAGACATGTATGTGCCTATAATTGATGTTCTCATTATTCTCAGCACCGTTTGGACGACGCGGGTGGAAGATGTTTTACTGCACGTTGAGAGATCTGGTACTGTATCTGCATAAAGATGAGCACGGCTTCAGACGGAGTCAAATGTCTGACAACTTACATAACGCCATACGGTGAGTTGTGATTACTATAGTGGCATTAATGTGATCTCTTAGCAAAATGTAAGTGTAATTATGGCAGCGTCTGTCTATTACTGCATAATCTATATTATCAGGTTGTTATTTTTCAATTATAAATTATATTTATTTGCAGAATACACCATGCGCTAGCGACGAAAGCAACCGATTACACAAAAAAGCAACATGTGTTCAGATTGCAGACAGCTGATCAGGCGGAATATTTATTCCAGACAAGGTAACTTTAGAAAATAAATTGTTATATGGATCAATATTACTGAATCAAATCGACAGTCTTTTTAACCTCATCTCCTCTGTTAGCTGGTCAAATCTACTTGATTGTCGATTTGATTCAGTAATACAATTTCTCTCAATCCGGTCGCCGCATATACTTATGATGACTCTATGATGATTGTGATCTCTGTGCATGACATTGCGTAGCACGCAATTGAGGATATCAATACTTGGCGTAGCTTAGACAGAACAAAAAATTTACCGGGCTTATAAAAATTAACAATTTTTATTATTACACGAATAACAAGTTTTTATTTTAGACCTTTTCAAATATTAACCACATTCGAAACAACTGTTTTCGAAACAACTGTTGTTTCATTTTTGTGACGCATTTAAACAAACAATATTTTTAAATAATATTTATTCTGTGGATTAAAAGTATTTTATTTCAAGTATTGCCAAAGTTAATAAACGTTTTAAAATCCGTATAACATTGCAGTGACTCGAAGGAGCTATGTTCGTGGGTGGAAACCATAAACTTCGTGTGCGCGGCTTACTCGGCGCCGCCGCTAGCCGGTGCGGTTGGCTCGCAGCGCAAGTTCCAACGGCCGCTGCTACCCTGCACGCACACCAAGCTCTCCATGGTATACAAATGAACTACTTCGCTAACAATTTAACTGTAAAGGGTACTTACGATTGTATCTTTTTACCGATATTTCGATCCTATAATCGTGAATGGATCGTGGTCACGACGAGACTGCGGTGGAGGAGAGAATCTCTTGACATTTGACACTTGACAAACGCTAATGACAAATGGGCCTGTCAACGTTACATCTAATTCGTTTCACGTTATGACCCACGCATCTGAATACTCGTTACAGTTCAAACGTATATTGTCTGCAATCTTGTGAGGTTAAAATGATAACACAATGTGGAATTTCGTTTACTGGAAGTTTCCAGTGTTACTGTAGTTACTGTTGGACAGTAGTTACCGTCCAACGTCAGAACCATTGAGACGATACGTTTTAGAGTTATATCAATTCTTCAATGGAATATCTGTGCTGTTATTATTAATTAGACCTCTTATGGAGCAACGACTGCTTTAATCTTGATAAAAGTACAAAGATAGCCTAGATAAATATTAGTTGTGGTTAAAAATATAAATATTATATAAGGACAGGTATGTAACATCATGAACAAAGCAAACTATTTCCTGGGAGGAGCCAATAGGCGCGGCAACAAGATGTAACTTGTTGACATGTTTCTTTTGTATCGATTGTTTCAATGATAGTTGAATATATCGATTATATACCCAGCAGACAGCCAGTACGTTATGTTACCCACTAATTCGTTACTGGTTCCAGCGTGAACAGTTGGCGGAGCATGAGGAGCGCGCGGCGCGGCTGGAGGAGGAGCTGGCGGCGCTGCGGCACACACCGCACACGCCGCACTCGCCGCACGCGCGCGACAAGGATCACTACCTGATGCACGAGGTACCACGTGGTACAACTCTACCACGATATTTATCTACATAATGAGTTCAGAGAGAACACCTCAATGGTATCGTCGCACGAGCCAATTAATCCAATCTTTCAAACACTCGTATTTGCTTTCGATGAACATAGTCTCATAGAAATAAAACAAGCGTAAGTAGTTAACAAACCCATGTTAAATTAAGTGGTTAATTGTTTAAGCAACAAAAATGCAATATTTAACGGTTTTGTGTCGATTAATTACTGACCCCTTAAATAACGAGGCACCGCTTGTACGTTGAAACATGAACAGGAGAGTAGGTAGGAGTACTACGGTGTAAGTACAAGAAGCGTCCGATGCTTGTAATTTTCCCAAATTTCAGCTTAGGCTATTTTCTAAGTTTAAACGGCCTTGGATGGATACCTATGGCCTCACATATTTTATGTGTTAAAATACACAATAGTAAATACTCTTATATACTACTAATAATCTGTAGGGGTATGCACTTGTTTTAGACGCACGTACTATGTATAGACGTGTACGGTATATATACCAGTACATAAAGAAAATGTTGGGATGTGATGTTTCGGCGTCTTATAACTTTTTTTTGTTTTTTATTTTACAGTTTGTCTCTTTGAACTGGGGGTATCACGACCGTAACACATTAACAACTGAACTTACAATAAATATACATTTTATCTTCGTTCGCAGCTTTAAACATGCATGTTTATAAAATAATATTACAAGGAATTTTAGACGTGCACGCTTCCTCGTGGTTTGTTTAAATTTTCATGACTGCATCGTGCATCTATACGCTGTTCGTTTCATAATAGCAGTTATATGTAATAATTTTCAACGATGCAGGCGCTGTGTACAGTACCACACAGGCGAGTCTATCTGTAGCATAATTCAGATAGGCCAAAAAGATTGTTATTTAATTGCTGTTACTTTATAATGGGGTTTATTGATGTTACAGATAAAGAGGTATCGTACGTACGCATACGTGATGCGCGCGCGGGCGGGCGGCTCGGGGGCAGACGACGTTGCGCCGGCGTTGCCCGAGCGGCCAGCGGAGCGCGCCCCGCACCACGCGCCGCCACCCTGACGCGCCATGGCGGTGTTCGCCGCCTGCGTGCTGTGACTGCACCCCCGCTCCTCTACCGCCTCCCGCTGCCGCCCTTGCGCCCGCCCACATTACGTCCCGGTGTGTTGGTAACAAGGGTCTGTAGATAACGTGACGTTTTTGTTTGTAATGATAAAATGTAAAAAAAAAAAATACAATATATGGGGAAATAAGGTCTAATGATATGTGAGATAACCCATTTTGAATGTACCAAGTTTCTTTATCCCTCACTATATGTTAAATTGTCTAGCCCATTGTTTAAACACTAGATAGGCTATCATGACTACATAATTATGTGTACTTGGAAGGCAATATTTTACCAGCCTATCACTGGGATTATATTATAGCGATCAATATTTCTACTTTCGGGCTTCTTTGTAATTGCCCTGAGCTGTATTAATTAAATAAAAATTCTTGATTGTAGCTAAAGTTGCTTTCTAATTAAATTAAAGTAATTTAAAAGGTAATCTGTCAATTTAAAGAATATGATACTATTGCCCAGGTACCGTGGCTGCTCACGCGCGGGTGCCGGTGGGCAATAGTGTGACAGACCCATCGATGGCCATCGTACTCAAACCTTAAGAGCCGTAGCGGCCGGTAGGAATTATTTGAAATAAATAAATTTAGAGATGTTGTTCTCCTTTAGATTCGATTTTTCCAGTGACCTTAGAACTGCCGACATTAATGTTGCGCTTTCATCGTTCCGACCGTATTGCACAGTTGTATATTAATCTACTTAGAACTTGGGAGTGTATGACTTAGTCGTAAAAAACTTAAGCTACCACACTCGGTCTAAATTTAATATATTAATGTAGTCTTTAATAGAGTTTACTACTAGTTTAGTTATGACGGCGGAGGGCAACCGTCGCCGTGCAAGATAGCAATGGGCACTCTGCACCACTAAAAAATCTGCTATAAGACTGAATAAGATACTCAAACGACATTCCACTGAGATGTTTTCGGGCAGGTGAATGAAAGCGGCGGGCGCGCATTACTAGTTGTTAGTACATGATATCACACGGTTGAATCTTAATATCGAATCATCTAGTCCTGTCTTCCTTGCAAAACACGATTGCTTTTGGATGTACAACTAAAGGATACGGTATGTTTATCGTATGGAAGTGTTAACTTCCGCTATTAAATTGTAAAAAAAATATTTATTCGAAAAGGAATATGAACTTGATTAGAATAAATTATAGCTTAGGTACATCATTAAGTTTCATCCAATATTATACTGGTATAAATTACAATTTTGCATGTAATTACATCCTGAATTATATTATGTTGTAGTAATTTTATTGCAAAAAATATTCGGCGCTATTAAATAATTACTTTTCTCTGTATAAATCGTGTTATACTGATAAGAAAGCAATTTAGTTATTGTAATGTTTGGTTTCACAGTCAAGCTAATGGTTTTACGCTTTAATATTATTCTTTTTATTGTATTATAAATTGGCTTGTACTGTAGAAATATTTTTGTCATTCCGTAAAATTTATTTATCATATTCGATGCTATGTCAAACAGTGCGCAATCATAAAACCGTGTCCGGTACGGTTTAAACTGCGTTCAATGTTAAATGCGTTGGTGCTTCACATGCGGATACTAAATTTCATTTTCGCATCAATTGAATTCATAACCTATTGTAAATAGACTTTAAAAGTGTTGAGACTGATAAGTGATGTTATTTATTGTTTACGAATCATCCAGTGTTGAGTCTTGGATGCATATTTCACAGTGTGCACCGTTAACGACCGAAACGACAATTAAAAATAATACGAATCATTAGACGAGTAACGTGTACGAGTTAAAGTAACAATACAAATACTAAAAGATAAGTTTTATTTATACACTTTACACGGTAGTAGCCTTAGGTCCTCATACATCGGATAGTGCCACTAAAGTGATATTAGGGGCCCTTAATGTTTTATATTTATTTATGTTTGTTTGTAGCGAAAGTTTGAACTACATTCGATATGTCAGAATAAAAGTTATTTACTTGTTACACTCGTTCCAGATTTCTATAGTTGTACATAATGAATTATTAGTGACTTCCACATATAGAAAAGATACAATGAACTTTACGTTTTCACGATGACTGAAATACGATAACTTATGTATAACAATGTTATCTGACATTCGAATATTTTTCCCTTAATGCAACAAAATACATTTTCACAGTTCGTTTTATATTGTTATTTTACATTATGTTTGGTACAGTACTTATTTATAAATATTATTTATAACCAAACGCTTATAATTTAAATAGGCAGTTTCTTGTATAGATAAAAGATGTTTGGAATGTTATTTGAGTTTGATTAGCTCTGCCTTATGTGTTTTGTGCAAGTAAGACCAAATTTATATTGAGTACGCAAATGTATTTATAACACTACGACTACCTAAAAGTTGTTTTAGTAGCTTGCTTTTGGATCAGTTATTGAGTAATCATTGTAAATAGTATATTTTTTACGATTTACTTATATCCTAATTTTATTTTTTATTATTTACCGAGATGTATAGTTTTGTCTAGATTAGTGTGAAATAAAGTTTACCGCTGAATGTGAAAATCAGTGTCGATAATTTAAAACTTTTTAAATGCTTCTTTCAGTGTGTAATGATGATTGTTTTAGGTAATGTCATTCCAGGCAGCTTGTACTGTTGTAAGTAAACAATACTTGCTGCTTATTAAAATTGTTTCAGTCATTTATGTAAATACCGGAGTCACTATTTAATTCCAAAATAAAAAATAAAGTTAATGATGCTTCATTAACTTTATTTTTTATAAATATATTGCGCAAATGTCGCATTACACGTTCTTGTACTTTAATTTATAATTTTGTACCCTTCGCTACACCATCTATAAAGATGTCCGTGCGTGCTCCACAGTACCACTTTCCTGCATCTATATTTTTAGTCGTGATATTTTTTTGATTAAATAGAAATTTATGATCTAGAATTCTGGATAACCATAATTCATATTCAAATCAAATTACTCTTGCAGTATAAATCATGCTTCACTTCGAGGATTGTTTGATCATGTATCAATATAGATGTAGTGCTCGATTAGTAAGTACTATTACCATAGCGATTTCCGCTCCATTTGACAATCGAGATGTACGAACCTGGCCCCAAAACACATTTAAATATGACATCAGACTTCACTATTAATTGAATAATTGCGATATTATAATTACATCAAATGGAGTACATAATATTAGTTTATATTTTAATGGCATTAAAGTAACAATATGGAAGTCTTTATAAATACGATGACTAAAAATCTATCTTATATTGTACATATTATAAGAAGCTACTGTGCGAGCTCAGCTGAACTTGGACTAAACTGCAAAAGTGTGGTCTGTTGGGAGTTCGCGATACTATTAATATACTTACTGAATTGAATGAACAATAATCAAAATTAAATATGGAATTGATAGTGTTGTCTCGTATTATGTTCACATATAAAAGATTTATTTAATGAGGCGTGAATTGATTCTGATGTGTGTTGTTTTCATTGTAGCAATGTGTAATTTGGTGAATATGGAAATATAATGTTGGCTGTGCCGGAAATTATTAATTTACTACTGTCTAACTGAAAATGACGACTTTACATTTCAATAAACGTTAAAAGTTAGAAACAGTGTCTAATATTGTAGAAACTATTTAATAGCCAAATCGTATTCCAAATGGAAAGTGAGGTTTTGTATTTGAATTATATATCACATAATAATTTCCTTAGTTCTATTTTTTTGTACGAACGTAATCCATTTGAAGAACTGGAATAAATATGTCAAATTATCTTTGACTGTTTTTATTAATTTTTTTCAATCCTTTTTGATTTGATACCGAAAATCTAATGAAAATCACATGGTTAACTAATTTTTACCACCATAGTCATCATCTCCCCAAGTGGTAGATATCAATACAGGGATTAACAATATGCACAACACCTTGTCTTTTCCTTAATGCATGACCGAATTCAGTTGGGTATTTTTTTTATCTAATAAATAAACGTTTACACTAGGATACCCTGTGTTGCAGCTGGCATGGACATACACAAATATAACATCACAAACACCCATGACCCAAGAACAAACATTTATCTGTCACATAAATGTCTGCCCCGGCCGGGAATCGAACCCGGGACCCCTCGCTCGACAGGCAGGGTCACTAGGAACTGGGCTACAGGGTCATCAATACGCTCAAAATTTATGTGATTTACACAGTATTCATTAAAATAAGTAAATTTTTTACAGGGATTTGTTGACTCAATGATGTTGTAGGTGTAGGCATAGTTCAACTTTAAAAAGCATTTTGCAAAAACCAAATTCTTATACAATTTCATTACAAGTTTGCTATTACCTAGAAGTAGTCTTCTTATAGCACCTGTACTGTCTGAATTAAAACAGCAGTGAATAAATATTTACAAAACAGTGTCAAAGGATACAGTATTTAAAAAAAACTAGATATATTCTACAGTTAGTACGAACTGAGTGCATAATAGGAAAATCAAAAACATCTCAATCAAATTATATATATATATATGTTATTTTCAACAACAACGGATATAGTGTATAGATTATATTTTTAAAACATACAATTACACATTAATTAAATTAGTGTTGATACTCCTAACTAAAGTTGAAACTAACAGGTAAAACTGTCCAAACAACTTATAACTACTATAAACTTAGTATCTAGATCCAAAACTGTAATCAGTATTCTTCTGCAAAGGTCTCTGCAAGGGGTGAGCAAGTAACTTAGCTATGCAGTCATGAATTTTTGTAGCATTTCTTGATACTTCAAAGACATATGAATATCCATCATCTAAATCTTGCAGAGCATCATA
>DWPT01008268.1:0-10308 GCA_018251895.1 Agathymus mariae mariae
TTAATTATCGTCCAAATATCAGTTATGACTACTGCGTAACAGATATTTGAGGGAGGTAGTGATCTATTACAGTTAGGCCTTAAAAATAAAACGCGTATGTGCCTATGTGTGTATATGTCAAAAACATCCTCTACGTTTTATCCTTACAGTTAAATTTCTAAATCATGAACAAGATTGTAAAACCTCCGTAATCTTATAACGAAAGTAACTAAAATTTTAAATCACCTTTTTTTTATTTTTAAAAATTAATAATAAAGTAACATACTTGTGTGTGTACATTTGAGGGTCGTGTATTGCGTCACTCCATTTTCGTTTTAAATATTCGTTTTTCTGCCCCAGGCGAGTGGAAAAAAATGATCGAACCCGGGAGCCCTCGCTCGGCAGGCAGGGTCAACACCAACTGGGCTGTAGGGCCAATGCCATCGTTATTACCGTTATCGGTATTTTACACCAATAATATTGATTTTGTATATTTATTTCTCTTTAACAGAGGGATAACATCATTTCCTTATACATAGTGTAAAGCACTTCCGTAACAACAACATTAAAGATCACAAAGTAACTCGGAAGTTGTAATCCATATTGCTGTTACAAGAAAAGCGTATTCAATAATGTATTAAGCATGAGAGTAATTGCCTCCGAAGCACGAAATTAAGCGACTAGAGGTAACCCATGCATTCCCGACAGCACACGAAATTGGTAAATATGATCAAACATTTATTGTCTATCAAAAGGGATTAAGTTCCTGGTTCGGTGGAATACATATGGAAGTACGGCAGTAACGTATCTAGAAGTTGTTTCTGCACATTTTTACATGTACATTTTGTCGCACTGCAATCTTAAGTTTATTGTAATTGGGTGTGTACTCATATTGACTCTAAAATCTAAAGTTAGTGCTTCAATTACTTCCGAAATTGTTTGAATGCTGCTAATACGTGGTGCTAACACACCAATCATTGTCTCGCTTATTCACTCACTGATAATCAAACAAGAGAACTATTACTTCCTCTTAAGTCTTAATCCGACGGCTGAAAATTGCCGTAGAATAAGTATTGTGCCCAAATATATAGAAACGTTTATCAAAAATCTTACAACTATAAGACGTCAGGTTGTATCGCTAGATGTTAAGCCAGACGTTAAGATTGCTGAAGTGTTTATTAGTTCACGAGTACAGTTGTTCGTCCCACAGTTGATACAACAATGCCCCCGCCCAGTCGATTCTCACTCTATTTATACAGTTTTTAACGGAAATATTAAGTTACGTAAGCCCGGAAGTCAAATCATAGTAAATTTATAGTACAGAAACTTCCAACTAAATTATGCTATTAAGATCTGTGGTGTTAAATATTAAGATTATTAAAGAATCAATCTTGTATAAAATATGAAACACAAGGTATAAATTTATGTATATTTGTACTGCTACAATGTCGTTTCAGATTAAACCGCTTTTATCTATGTTGTTCGGATGACTAGACCAAAATACTTAGTTGGATATTTGTCGCTATAAATGCTGCGGTAGTCCTTAGCAACTAGACGTCTGAAGGGAGAGATTAATGATTGAAACCTTCATTGCGTAATTTCGACGCAAGTATCATTATTGAAATATCTCCCACCACAAGTTTACTTTGTAATGTTCATCGGAAATTTAGCGAAATTTCATCGGAATATTACGACAATATTAATACCTTTAAGAGTATTAATTAAGTTAAAATTTTGCTAAATAAATAACAAACTGGTTCGCCGCATCCTTCTTGAATGGCAACGTGTCGGTGATTCCCCTCGTTTTATGTATTTCACGGGACACCGTGGCCATTCACTGTGTAGCCCGTCGACAAATTAATCGGTAAATAAGCACAACATAAAAAATCAATTTATATTATATCTTTTAACGAAATAATACCATTTTATACAAATGTCGTTATATTTTAATTAAATAATTCTGCTAACCTAATGAGCTTGAAATACGTAATCTCGACATGCCAGAATTTTTACGATGAAAATCGAAATCCTCAGAGAAATTAAGCTTTTATTACGGTCTATCATGCTTATTAAATTAGACATTAAATAATGATTCGGGTATCATTATCATTATTATCATATTGGGTATCATTAGTGAAATTAAACTATATATAATTTATTGGGTATTATTTTGAACTAGCCGCCACAATAGTCCTATTGGTCTTGACGAACAAGTAGATACTAGCTATTATATGACATATTGAGATAGTATTATGATACTAGTTAATATTACCGCAAATTAGATTTACAGTCACTAGCCAATACATAGCTTTTTTACAACGAAATACAGTTTGTTTTCATGGTCAACGGTGTCGAGTAATTTGCAATGGTAACGAAAATTTTGGCTTTGATTGTGACAACCGTGAGTGATAACCGTTGACCATACTTTATGTAAATGGTGACATATGGACATACTATTTTTATAACAGCAGAGTTAGCAATTGTTCGGGTTAACTAAAAATTGTAAATTACTTTTTGCAATCTAGTAGCAAGTCCTAGCCAAACCCAAATTCAGAAGCTAAGAAATAACCTTTCACAAAAAACCCACATACAACGATGGGTTGAGCACCTTATACCCCAATATTATTAATTATTAAAGACAATTGTTTGTGAGGTATAAGCTTTCGCAGTCAGAGGTGTCAGAGCTATCATCATCTGTATCATTTATGATTGAGACCTTAAGATATTAAAACACTAGGTAAAAATAGATCACATTAAAAGTAAATGGTCATTTAACTTACAAATAGAATTTTATGTAACTTACAACAGGTTGCATTGTATTCTAAGCACTCATTGAAATACAAAACTACGTATCGATACACATGATCCCAATTGCAACTAACTCAGGTTTTAGTTAACGAATTCTGGGTTCAACAATAAAATATATCCATTTCTCAAATGAGGAATAAATGCACAATAACTAGAAAAAAAAAATTTTTCCGAGAAGGCGTTTATTTATCCAATTAATTTTTTTATTGAACTGAAATGGCAAATCGAACATTTCATTTTTATTGAGATTTTCATCCATAAATACCATCTGGATTTTCAACTATTCGAGTGGATTTTTTTCAAATTTTAATCGTTTGTGTCGATTAAGAACCGAAAAATATTTGCCAAATCGGTAGAACCTTTCCCAAGTAATCGTTTTTCGAATATGCCACAATTTAGTTTTATTTATAAAAGTACCTTATTTATAAACAGCATACTCTTTGCAGGTCACTAAGAAACAGAGAACCAGGTTTTCCCAGAAACTGCACCCGCGACAAGCGTTAAACGTTTCATGCTCCATTCTAGAAAAAGTTAGCTACAATCAAGGCAAGCAACAACTGAAGAAGGTACTGGACGACAGATCCCAGCGAAATTCAATTCACTCGCGAATTCAACGCCATGTCTGCTGTCGTTTAACAGGTCGCACCACGAGCATAGATGGTTGGCTTGGAATTGACTGTAAAAGTCCCTCACATCCTAAACTTTCAAATCTTTCCATCAACATAACTGATTTTAAAAATTCTATTATTATTTACTTAAAAACATACTAATAGTAGTCGATAGTCGTAGATTTAGAGGCCTAAACTTTTATTGGAGTTGTCTGTCGGTTTGTCTGTCCGAATATGTCCACCATAAAAACTACCGAGCAGACTTAAACAATGACTCATGTAAAGATAAAATATAGAATACTTCTCATCGTTGGAAATCGATTTGTTCCCGCGGTAATTTTCAAAGTGAAAGAAGGGACGGGCGGGCCCTCTACATAATTATGATTTTGGCGATCAATCTATGATCAATGTCCTAAAGCTTTCCGATACAAAAGGCCGCTCAATTTCCTCACAATGACATGTATCTATCGGAACTGTAAAACCTCTTGCGACCCTGCTCACGTTTTTGCCCGCAGTGCCCCATTTTCTTGATACACACAGCCACTAAGTTAAGTACCGGCATCGACAACCCTAGACTTCACCCAGCGGTTATAAGAACGACAAAAAGATTGTCTTTTAGACTGCACGACTTTTACATCGTACATATCTCTCGTAACGACACGTTATAAAATCTTATTACTCAATGAGGATTTTAAAATACTAAAGCTGAATAACACGCTATGCATATTGTTTTAACCCTTTCAAATTAAGGCATTCGAGGCGAGTCGGAATAATTACTAATTGTCAATTTTATAATAATGACTATTGTATACATAATTCGGAAATAATAATAACATAATAATGCCAAAGATATTCAATATCACAATAGCAATAAAAATTAAACATATAAAATCAACCATTCAACCGTCAATATTAAGATGTATTGTAGCTTCTAAAGATTGAGAAAAATCATCCCATTCGTGAGAAACCAAACATGATAAGAACTGCATCAGAAAGATATATATATATAAATCAATGCCACTTTTTGTAGTAATTTTATAACTCAAGAACGGGCTCACCTATCCAAACCAAATGTTTAGGCTTTGTTCGGACTGTTTAGTAGATGGTTTATGTGAAGTTTGCGCAAAATCGGTAGAGCGGTTCTTCATTCATCACATTTGTTGTAACAAATGAATTCAATAAATGGCGGATCATTTTATAAATGGGGATTTTGCTGTCAAATTGAAACTTTTTTCAGTGTTGACAGTAAAAGCATGTTGGTATGTTATTCATGCTGTCATTTCATTTTGGACGTGCTTCGATTGAAGCAAATTGTCAGCGGTAATTATTGCTTTGCGTTTATATTTTTTGTTCAAATGTACTATGTTATGAGCCGTCGGTGTTTCATATCGTTTACAGGCTTTCAGTTTTAAAATAGCTAGCAAATAATAAAATATTTGTTTGAATAAATGTATTTGATGTTCCAATTTTTTTTTTTTAATATTTCACTTTATACGTAGCGAAGCACGTACCGGGCCGCTAGTATAAATATAGAGCTTGCTTACAAAACAGACAATGTCAGCAATTTAAGTTTTTTTACAACTTTATGCAGATACAGCTAATTATTAAAAACAAATTATTTTGACTATTTTCTCAAAATTATACAATACTTAGTAGTAAGTAGTCTCTCCATAGATAAGATAAAGTGGAGTGGAGTAAAGTGAATCGAAGTGTGATGAAGTGGAGCAAAGCAGAACAGAACAGAATAAAAATTTGACCGGGAAGTGTAAAAGGTGTTGTAACACCGAAGTGGTTCATGTACAGAAAGTATAGAACGTGCATGTTATCTTCCCGCGAGTGCTTCCAACGATGGTATGCCCCATTGAGGTTATTTTATCATATCTACATAAAAGCTACATAGCTTTCATTATCTGAAGCTTTATCCGCAAATCTAAAATATAAAATTCCATTTTCAACAAGCCTTTCTTCACAATGTGTAATTTCTGTCAAAACCCATTACATTGGACTTGTGCAAATTGGCGGATTTCATACACCTTTGAAACCCTTTTGGAGAACTCTCAAGTTCACCATTTTTTTCACAATGTTTCTCTTCACCGCAACAATTGATAATGAATTCAAAATTAGAAGGTAATATTTCCAAATACCAGGCTTTCATTACACTGCATAGATGGATATCTAACAAGCTAATACTTCTTTCCACCGGTGCCAAAGTTTCTTTGCGTTCCCAATGGTATTCTAAAAATACAATTAAACCATCCATTTTTACGAATCATCATAAACCTGCTAACGCTGCAAATAATTTTCCCGCATATTTAGGGCACAAATACCTGGAGCGAATAAGTGTATAGCCTGTATAAATTTCCAGCATATTTATACGGAACATTCCATAGGAATTGGCGATGGCACTCTCCAGATTTGCCAACTTTTAAAACTTCGCTTCTTCCTAAACTTAAAAACAAATAAATAACCGTACAAACACAGTGATAATCGAATATTAAGAATGTTCAATGGAAATATAATAATGTGTTCCACGAAAGCAGTTTTACATATGGATCACTAGGTGGCACTGTACACTTTTCTGAATTAAACTGGTGAAATTCTTTGTAGATCGCATTAATTAAGTCTATTATATTTCATCAAGCATTAACCTCCCGCTCAACAGCGAGGGTTTCCTCCTAAGGGGGCCATTGACCTCGCCGAGTAAAATTCCAGGGTATGGAGATTTCTCAATTCCCGTATCGGCGGCGCCCTTAATGGTTGCCACCGTGTGAAAATTCCCGTATTAATCGAAATTCAAAATAATTTAATCGTTTAAGTATTCTGTAAATACACTTACGCACATAATTTTTCGCTTCAATTAACGTTTAAAATAGATGTTTTTACATTAAAAAGAAGAAATGGCGAAAGATAATCCACAGCGCATCTTTTAAAACAACATATGGCAATTACAAAGTAAGTTTAACCCGTGCGGAACTGATTTTGACACTGTAATTTCCACAAAGGCCATACTAGGCTTGTTGTTAATTAATTCACCTATACCATAATATCTTTTACTTTTGGAGCTTGCAATGTGTCCCGTGGAATTGTGATTTACTCAGATCCTAATAATTTGTACACTTATAGTGAGTAACTTAACGAACTTACCAAGAATATTTAAAATAATATCAGAAAAGATCAACGATACGTCTATGTATGCCCTTACTTAATTCAGTCCAAGAAGTTATCCCGGAAATTGTAACTTAGTTCGTAGAATTTCAAATTATCTGAATATTCATCAATATCTCCAACCATGATATTAATACCCAACTATGTAGTAAGCCGCTCTCACTTCGCTTCATAAAGCCTACGCCTTGTTGATACAAATAGCACCCAAATTGTTTTAGGGATGGCGTTACTGAATTCTGACTTAAAATGATGTTCATAATGTACGATAAACGTAGCAAAATAGCCAAAGACTTTATGTAGCACCCTCTTAACTACTAGACTATGGTAAAAAGTACTGGATTATGAACGACAACATGAGTTGCAAATATAGCAAATATCAGATCTCATTTCATCTTGTCTCATTTATAATTGACATCCCAACTTTTGTACACCGACTGCTGCATTTCGCCAGGCGAGTAATTTCTCTGTAATGTTTGTAATGCGCTTAAAATATAACATAAATAAATAAATATACATTCAGCTTTCACATGCACGAACAGACAAACAGATCGAGAAACGAAAATGTTTTGCCTACTACATCGATAATAAAAAAACTTCTAAAAAAATTAATGTATAGAAGTCGGCCTACATACAATTTCATTATCAGCATTCATTCATCATACGATACCATATTTCATAAACAAAATGTTTTTGAATGTATAGATCACCACTTACATTTAAAAAAAGTGTACTAGATGGTATAAATCAAGAAATAACACTTAAAATTTACAACATAAATTAAAAACTGTCAGATCACTAGATTGTCACGAATTAACATTAAGTTACTTTTGACAGCTGTCATTTAAATCAAGGAATGACTGGACATATTTAATCCCTGCACTAGGATTCCATGTTACAATACCGATAACAAATATCTATCTGTTACATAAATGTCTGCCCCGGCTGGGAATCGAGCCTGGGTCTCCACGCAAGGCAGGCAGGATTATTACCAACAGGTGTACGGGTCGTCTTTATGTACTAAAATTCCATAACGAAAGCAATTGAGTGGAACAACTTCAGTAAAGTGACAACTGCCAATGTAGTAATAAAGTTTTACAGTGAAGAATCCATGGACAGGATACAAGACCTAGGTTCTGGTCCATTCAGAACTTTCTGCGTCTTTCACGTCTTCATCCTCGGAATACAATAGAACAAACATGTCGCACCTATTAAAGCAAACGTGTAAACATTCGAACTTTTACAAAGACCTAAAGGCGAGACTCATCTAATGCACTCGAAATAGTTTTTAATAATACCGATTTTTATAGCCGTAGTGGTTTTCTGTCGAATTACGTGATACTTTTGTAGTAATATTTTTGGAAAACTGAGAAAATATGACGCTATTATTTTCTGCCGAACTTTCGCGAACCTGCGTAACAGTATATTTGAAAAACTGAGAAAAGAATTAAGAAGTGAAATTTAATGTGAATATTTGAAAGTAGTACAATAAATAGTAAGTACATTATACAAACAGTAAGGCCATAGAAGAACTTATTAACAATATTAATATAATCGTATGATGTCTGCTAATGTCTACTTAGAAGAGAACGATAAATAACGCGCGTAATACTTCTACGGATCTACGGTAAAAGGTGCAAAGAATAAATTAATCTAATAATTATAATTACTAAAACATTTGGTTTTCAAGTAAATGTCATAAATTCCAATGACCAATGTTAAATAAAATAATGTTCACATATTCCTACATAAAATTATTGGTGTAATAATGTTCTACAAACAAAATAAATACATATTGCAAATCTATGAGAGCGAGAAATGCACGAGTCAATGTGTGTCTTTTAGAATTCCCACCCAAACATTAATACTGAACTGGACCGAATGTTGCCATGTCAATTTAGGATCCCTAATGTTCATTACGTTGGTTAAATAATCCAATGTCCAATAGTAGTATATAATACCTATTTTTATATTAACAACCGCCTTGTTTCGCCTGTGGAATTTCCACTGGATCAATTTCTCGGAAAGAGAAGCATACTATAAGTTCGAATTATACCCAGATTTATGTAAATCTACTCATTGATTTTTGTGATATTCAATGTAAAGAGTAGAAACAGATAAAACATATCAGGTTTACCCTTTTTATTAATAAACACGTTATAATATTTTGATGAAAATTTTATTTTTCAAAAAAAACTTTCTTACACACTTTTACCATAGAATATATTCCCCGATTTCTATTGAGCTTGGTAAATATTTACTCATCAGTAATATCGTACGCGCATACAGTGTCAATAACTATTAAATTATTTACCGAAGCGTCTGCGATTGATGATTTCTCCGTTCTTGTCTGAAGCACTTCGGTGCTTCAAGATTCAACGATAGTTTTTGTTACATAAGTGTAGCAAAGACAATAGTAATAATATGCTCAATAAATAAGGACACAGCAATGGAAAAGTTTTGGACGGAAAGATTAGTGATGAAAACTAAAATAATGATGATAATATAAATGGTGAAACGGTAAATAGATAAAATATAATAAATATCAACTGATAATTGCAGATAAGTACTTTTCCTCCTGATGATTACCTTTCCTAGATCACCTCAACTCTCAGCTTCATGCGTTCATATTATACTTATTTCTTAAATGGTCAGAACTAAAATTGTGAAGTCAAAATACTCCATCATCATTTCTGTCAATGTTGCTAAAAATCCAGAAAAGCGTTTGTGGTCATTGCGGATTTAATGGAGTAGTCTCCATCGTTTTTAATTCATTGCTAAATGACATTTATTACTTCTTGCTTAACTTTGGTATGTGGGTGCAAATCTATGGGAAAAATCTTGAGATTCTATAAGACTATTATCTACTACAATCCTCATAGTATCTCGCCTCACACGAGTTCTCGAGGCGTAATATCACGAGACTATGAGACAGCCCTAAATGATTATCTGCCGCTCCGGCTTGGGTGTGGGCCCTCTCTTGATCTCGTCCTCCTTTACCATTACACGTTTGCAATTACCTCCCCTGTCTTCCAGGAAGATTTGAGATGGATCGGAAATCGAATAGGTATACTTTTGTAGAATTTTCTGGGTTCGAATGCAATTCAAACATGTTAAAATCTAGTTACTTGCTCGGCTAGTAAGCTACCTTTTCCTTAGAGAAAACCCGAGCCAAGTATATCCTATATCTTTCTATGTTCGTTGACTTTTTCTGACTATCTTGACTGTATTATTTAAATCAAAGATCATTGCACACATTAACTGTAACGGATACTCATTATTTTTTCGTTTTGCTCTTCGATATTGGTGTCCCAAATGCATTATCTTCAATTTGGATCGAAAATTGGGTTAAAAAGATAGACACAAAACCCTGAGTACCCGTAAATTACTACACGTATTAATGGTACCATTTATTAATACCAATTTTTAAAAAAATCAAAATATAATGAAAAATAATAACTTTTAAAAGTAATTGAATTAACGTTATTTTCCTACTGGCTACTAAAGGCCTACGAGTATAATGAGTAATTGAAAGAATAAATAAGAAATAGGTAGCGGTTCTAGGTAACTTACAATTTCATTAAATACTCATTTGAAATGTGTTTCATGCAAGTTAACATTAGTTTAGAGAACTTTGCTAAAAAAAAACTGCTTATACTTTATTGGCCAACATTTATGAGCTAG
Source organism: Agathymus mariae mariae (assembly GCA_018251895.1). NCBI lineage: Eukaryota > Metazoa > Arthropoda > Insecta > Lepidoptera > Hesperiidae > Agathymus > Agathymus mariae. The sequence goes on from DWPT01008268.1 coordinate 10,242, forward strand.
GTTAATATCTGTTCTCGGGTCAAGCGCGTTTGTGATGTCATATTTGTGTACTTCCGCGACACTCGCA
>DWPT01008269.1:0-10308 GCA_018251895.1 Agathymus mariae mariae
ATTTTATGAATTTGATTCTTTGTGCCAAATACCATAAACTTGGTCTTCATTGGGTTTAAAACTAGTGTGTTTTGTTTTGACCATAACGATAATCTAGCAAGATCAGCATTCAACTTATTCACTGCTCGTCTCGTACGGGCTGGGTTTAAAAGATATAAACAGCTGTATGTCATCTGCATACATATGATATTTGCAGAATTGTATTTCATATACAATATCAGGAGTGTATAAAATAAATAGCAATGGCCCTAGACGCGAACCTTGTGGCACTCCTTTATTGTTCAAAGACTTCTTAATTGAACGTAATGATGCACCATCTTCTAAATTGACAACTAATATTTGTAGTGTGTCACTGTGTGGATATTGATGTACCTAATCCAATTATCGATGTTTCATTTAACAGTATATACCACACGAATATATAAACTTCTTCTTTTTTGAAGTAAGTTAAAAATCCTATCCAATGACAGATTTGCTTACAAAAATTTCATGTTATGTTACTTTGTATTACTTTTTCGACGGTAGATATATTTGAACAATTTAATTTATATGCGTTCGTATTATGTATAAATGTATCTACCTAAAAGTTTTGGAGTTATAATACAGCTACGCTTCTTTGTTACTAAGTTGTTAGTTTGAAGTTAAATAACAATAGTAAATTTCCTTTTTATGTCAATTGAATGTGAACCAGGGTGGGAAGTTCCAACAAGCACCATCCGAATTGAGAGGCTCACGTCCGGTATATCAATTTGGACCGACGTGAGGATGATAACAATGACTCATGCCCCAAATTAGGCCCACATTCTTACGTGCGTCGTCAAAAATCACTATTAACTATATATTGGATATTGGATTTCAGTTCCCAATAAGCTTGTCATTTGATGAGAGAATTCAAATCACACAGTCAATACAATCGGGTATTACATTTAGGCACTAACAATCATAAATAGTAATAAATGTCCTGGTGTCTTTAGTAAAGTCGCGCAAACGTTTCACACATCTTTATTAAGGACACGGACCGGAAATGTGGTCATCAATCTTTAAGCAGGGACATATTCTTTTACGTTGACAGGGGACGATTAACCCAGAACGAGTAATCATAGACGGGTACTTTCTGACGCGAATTCAGAAGTAGGTCTAGATGGGCATTTCTGGTGGGTCATTCCTGAGTCGTATATTCTTAATCCCTGGGCAGGTTTACAGACTATAGGAAACTAAAAAGAATAATTTCACATTTTTTTTTTCTAATGTTACTAATGAACTATAAATAAAATATATCTGTACAAACTATTTATCTATGTCTGTAATATTAATGTCAAAGAGTGTAAGGTTCAAGATTATTGTATGTATACTACTGCGGTATTCAAATTTCTATGAAGTATTGATTAACGTAGTGAGCCCATAGTGTAATATTCGAAAGTATTAATAGCTTGAAATTTATGTATGGCTGCACTTCTAATTATTTGTAAAATTTGGTAAATTTGTTTAGCATTGACACGTATTTAAGCTTGTACATGTATTTAAGCTAAAATCAGTATTTGACAAACTGTCTGAGACGTGATATTAGTGGGATTTAAGATGAAACTGAGCTAATAATTTGCAACGTCATAGCCGTAAAGTGCTTATTGTCATGACTCCAAACACAGTTTTATATTTCAGATATTACACTGCTGTTACCAAAAGAAAGTGCTTATATTTTTTGATATGGAAAGGTTAAGGCCATTGCTACTTTGTACCTAAATTCAAGTATACTGTACTCATAGTATTACGTATAGAAAACTTAATTTCTGTTTTAAAATATTTGTGTATGTAAATACTGGCTGACAGAGTATTGTCCATCGCTGAAGAGCGACGCGAGCCTGGAACATACCAGTCAATAATATCTGTAGCAAACAAAAAAAAAATTGAGTACCTGTTAGTCACAATGGACAGAAATTGAACGTTAGCTCATTCAGTTTTATATAACATAATATAAATATCTGCTTAACCGTTACAATCAGTAAATACGAAATCGAGGTTAATAATATTTAGCAATTTATTAAAACAATGCAATTATGATTCTAGGTACAAATTCGTTCCTAGATTACATGTTAAGTAGCTATCGGTATATAGTCATAATTGGTCGGGAGATGAACAGTGCTTTGCTATAACAAAGAATTATATATGTTATAGTAAGTTAACCCCATTAGTGCGGGTGCGGCGGCCCTATTAATTAATGCCTTTTTACGACGTATTTTTCTGTTTTCCTAAAATTGTTGAAGATTTACAAGACGAACGTTTTTATTCGACATAATTTATTATAACCCTGCCATTACAATACATAACGTATATTAATATTCTTTTTAGTAAAATTTAATGATTGTTACTTAATATTTGACAGAAATGTTTAGTAAATAATTTAATAATAATGGAGTTTGGTTAGACGAAATAATTCATTGTTTAAATATGTTATATTTTTGTGACATGACAAATCGTCCAGTGTACTCGATTTTTTTTTAATATATATATATAGATACATGATGATAGAATAAACGTGATGCTGCATGTAAGGGGTTCGACTAATAATCCGACTTCGCGTCGCTTTGGGAAACATAATCCTTAAGCCTACAAACAGCATTTTTATAGTTACAAACCAAATTAATTGAAATGTTTAAGCTTGACATTTACGATACATATTGAAACCAAGTTGTTCCTAAATTATTGTTACTTTATTTCTCAAACATAGAAAGTTAAGTTAAATTATTACATTGCTGATTGAATTTCGGAAGGCGTTTTAAATTTCTTGCTCAGGGCTTGTTTGCGGCGTTTTGAGATTAACAAATACGTATTAAGTTAACATAACTTCTACAATAATGTGTATACAGTCAGTGGAGATTCATTAATAGAATATTCTCTGTCAAAAATATTTTACCTCAAAAATAGAATATTAAAAAAAAAAACATTCTGCATTTATATTATGAATTGAAATCAAGAATGAATGTTCGTATCCATGCGTGAATTTTGTCATGTCGATAGTGAAAATATTTGTTTTCAGTCGTTATTATATTACTTTTCAAATTAGTTTGAATATTAAACTAGTGTTTATTTAGCATTCTGTACACGAAGTGCTCTCTGTGCTTCGAAGGGCAGTTAAGCCATCGGTCTCAGCTACCATTAACTAGCAGTCAATAAGTTTAGTTATAAATTTAGATACTTTGGCTAGCCACTAAACTTTCTATCCTCATCGTGTACATTGCAGGCCTCTTATAATGAAGGGAGAGATGAGTATATGTGTGATGGTGGTTAAAACCAAGCCAACAAAAAAATATATTAATTAATATAGTTGATTATAATCGTCTAACTTTTATTCTATCGTCTATACATATTATAATATTATAAAGAGAGAGAAAGAATTTTGTGACTTTGTGTATATGCGGAATGTGATCTTACGAACTAAGACCACTATTTGAAAAATTCTTTTACAATTTGAAAGGTACATTATTCCGAATGAACCTAATCTGTAGAGTATTAAAAATATGTCTTTCTGTCTGTCTGAATGCGATAATTTCAAAAAATATGGCAGGGGTGTTCACATAATGTTTTACCAATAAATAGACTGATTCCGGAGAAAGGTTTAGGTGTATGATATAAGCAAAAAATTACTAAATGTCTGATAAAAATGATTTTGGCCTTATTGGGGCGGCCTAGAATACTCCCCCAGTCCCATGCCGGTAGAACAAGGTGCCATAAGAGGCGACAGAAGCCAGCCTGCTTAGTTATTATGCTATAGTCTTGCTGATGTCCAGGGGCTACAATGACCGCTTACCATCAGGTGGCTCGGCTGCTCGTTTGTCGGCTATTACCATAAAAAAAAACATTTCCCGTGCTATTATTACCCTTGTATTTGTAAACGTAAAATTTCAATTATCCGAAGTGAAGCGTGAGCGGTTTACTAGTACTATATAAAATGTTAATCATCTCATACAATTATAAAAAACCAAACTAGATGGATTACTATTCTATCCGCACTTGATTCTTTTTAAATTTATCGAATAAACAAATATTTGTACAATATAAACATTAAGAGGGTAGCGCGGAAATTTTTCATTTAAGTTTTCACTTTCGTTTGTTAGAAAACACTTAAAGCTTATTGGTCCAGATCTTGTTTTACATTTTGATGGTGCCATAACTTTGCCAATAAAAATGTACATTGTTCACTTAACAAGCGTTTACAAAAATTTGACTTATTAAAACCTCATTAAAAAGCCTGAAGTCGTAGTAGATACAGTGTACAGAAGAATTATAGTTATATAATATACATGATATCACTATGGATTTTTTTAATCTTTGGTAGCAATATTCGATTTTTCAGTGAAGAAAATATTAAATGAAATTCCGCTAGCGTGAGTCACGGCGTAGCCCGTCCACGAAATCCATTCCGTCGGGGATTCAGCAGCGCGTAGCGTTACTGAGCTCTACGAGACTATGTTCGCGAAAATTTCATTTAAAAATAACTTTCAGAATTCGTGTCTACACGAGACCCCGTCGAACACACCCGCCTGGAGACGTGCAGTTTAGCTGCGGAGTCGAAAGTCATCTCCCCGACAGCCGCTCTACTAGATGAAAGATTTGACTTGCCTGCAATTTTGCTTTCAATCATATCATTCGTTAATCAATGAAAGATGCACGACACAATCACTAACTGATCGGTTTGGTATTTGTATTAATACATAACTTTAAAAACAACAAGAAAATCTTTCAATATATTACTAACTAACTAGTCAACAAACGAGCAGACGAGTCATCTAATCAGTCACCCATGAACATCAGTAACATAGGATGAACTGTTAATTAGAGCCTCGTCTGTTGGTTAGCAGGCTGCGCTATGAGAGGGGAGGGTGGCTTAAGCTCGAGGGTGGATAGAGCCCTTCAATCTCCCGAGATATTTTTTGTCTCAAACAATCTACGCACAGGATCGAAAATCCTAGACGTGAACATAATTCCAACCTTACAGAGTTCGAATTCGAAGCTTCCCGAGTAGGTAACAATTTTTCAAATCACTAAGCTATCACTATTTACCAATAGCGGTTACTTTGTTCACATTTGTATAAAGGTAAAAAATAAAACAAAGTTACGTGAAAAGATGAACTTATGAAAAGTTAAAAGAAGTCGTACATTCAGGTCAAGTGGGACCACTATACTGTATTATAGGGTTAAAAGTCGAATGACGATAAAATGGAGCTTTTAACTTTGTACATTCACAACCACAGAAAGCACTCAAACTACAGTACTATCGACTTGGCCCCGACTTTTTTATTAAGAGGGAAAAATAGAATACCAATCTATTTGCCTATGTAAGCATTAGTGTAACTAGTTTACGAGGAGCTCTTAACGCATACAAAAAAAAAAACATTTCATAAGTAAATAGTAACGTATGTGTGAAAAATGTTCGAAATTTCATACATATTTTTATTTTAAATCAATGTTTTGGGTTGTAAAGCAAACCTTCTTTAAATCTGAGCCTACCTCCTTTGCTGGTGGTGTGCCCTGATGAACAACGGCTAAAGCTATGGCAACAGGTCGCAGACTCTGTATACAGTTTAATTTTGACGGTACTTATGCATGGTAATAGGATTATTTACGTCTTGGAACTGCCAATCTTCTTCTAGAATTAACAATGAAACTATTATAAAATGTTTTGATTGCAGTGTGGGAGATGCTTCCGGGCTTGTCATAATCGGGTTCCAGCATAATGGAAGCAGCACTCCATATTGCTTGGCCGTATCGTCGTTGTGATCGTCGTCGTTGGAGTCGGTGATTCCTTTGATATTACAGACATCCATAAGCAGCGGAAACCATTTATCATAAGAGCTGTTCTTTGTCGGCTATTAAGTAATAGATCAGTTTTTTTCAAGTGTATGTTCTTTAGACTGTTTAAAATTTAATGAAACGAAAAAGCGAAACTTACATATAGGATGGAATCTGTATCCCATATATCTGTATATACAGATTCCACTACCGAGCTTGGGTTTCCTCTCGCAATGAAAAAAGCGCATGCTATAGTCAGTCACGCTTACCAAATGCCGGTTGGCAGACTTCACATACCTTTGAGAACATTATAGAGAAGTCTCAGGTGTGCAGGTTTCGTCACAATGTTTTCTTACATCGAAGTAAGTGTAATACGTACATAATTTGACGAAATTAGAGGTGCGTGCAGAGTTACGTTCAAACCACTAGCCTACTACTTATTATCCTATTGTCTTCGTCTCCTCTTTATGCGGTGCTTCTTAGTCTACCCACTCTTGTCCACCGAACGTTGCACGAATATATATGCTTCTGTGTACAACGTATTGTCCAGCCGTTCCGGAAGAAAAGTCGCGATACAGTCAGTATCATACCTATATTGCACTCCTGACACATCCTTAGTCTCAGTTTCTCGAAATTAGATTTTTTTTTTTTTGGTTACTTCTACTGCGTGGACATGTTTATAATTTTATTTATCGTAAACTAGTCATGCTTAACTACACTCCTACTTCATGGTATGGTAATTAGCTCAGAAAAAGCTTATTCATTCTTGACTTAAATTCATCTCCACTGTAGCAGGATGTAAATGTTACAAAATTCGAGATTGGTTTTTTAAATCCGCATGGGAAAGACAGTACGTTTTTTTACTTTTAATGGGGGCAATCTTTAAAATGGTACCGGATTCTCTGAAGAAGTTTCTAGGTTATATTGAAATCCCCGTGACATCCTTTCGTTGCATAACGGAACGTAATAATACCGCAGGATCTCCCTTCGCCATGCTTGGTGGGCTCGCCCCAGAAGTAACCCATTAACTTGAAAAATTAGCACTTGGGATATTACGTTGTACGTCGTAAATATTATGTATTTATTTATTGTTTTTTGTGCCGTGGAAACCAAAATATAACTTATTGCAATTCCGATTTATGCTAAGTTCGCCTCATTACCAACAAATATGAATAGTTGTTGTGTGGATATCTATTATGATTTATAACAATACTCACTAGAATTTTTATTATTAAGTATGCCAAGCGTCGATGGTTTTTTTTAATCCAGTCTAAAAGCCTTTGTTGTCACTTAGTTTACAGTTTTTTCTTTTTGTTACATATCGTTGATGGCCAAAAAACGAACAAGGACGTCAGTCTTTTTGATATCTCGTGAAATTGCGACGGTATTCTCGCATGGTTGTAAAGTATTTTATTTATATTATTATTAAACTGACAAGCCTTCGTTGAAGGAAAACAAAGTGAAGAAACCTGCATAGCTGATAGTTCTCAGATATGTGTGACGCTGCTAATCCGCCCTTGGCCAGCTTGATAGACTTTGGTCTTAATCCATCTCATTATGGCCGGAGATCCGTGCCCAGCACGGTCGCACTTATGTTAACTAGTCCATTTATTTGATATGTCACATTATATATATATATATATATCACACGCATTTCTTTTATGAAAATCTACATTCACAATATTTCAGTAATTACAACGAATTAATATTTTATTTTAAATTTTTCAATTAATACAAGAATACGATGTCGGTATGGTATATCAAAACGGATGGCTGTAAATTTCCCGAGAGATCCTGGGAGGAGGCTGCACTCTAAATTTGTTGCCCGCCTATCTTCAACGCGCACTCACCCGCTCATTTTATTTCATTCTTCATCATATATTTGCTATCTCCGCCCCTGGGTATATCCTTTAGCGGCCTCAATTCTTTAACCTATTATATAGTAAACAGTTTTAGTTTTTTTCTACGGACAAAAAAGTTGCAAACAGTTTAAAATATAAAATGATGACTGCAGCCTATGAACATAAATAAAAAGAAATGTGCATTTACAATTGCAATCTCATTTTAGTTTCATTTTAGTTAAATGACTGATAACAGTAAAATCAAATCATTGAATAGTTTAAGTATTTTGTAAATACATACATACGCACGTAATTTTTTCCTTTCATTAGCGTTTCTTTAAAGGAACATATTGAAGGAAGAAACAGCAAAAGCTGACTCGCCATCCTCCGTCCAACATAATGATGACACTTACAGAATACACACACATCCTTGTGATTTATTTATACTATAATATCTTTCACTTACAAACAATGTTTTAACACGTCGCTTTAAAGTTCTAAATATCTAAAAACTATCAATATGTATCAGCTTGGGAGTTATTTTCTAAACTAAACTTTTCTTCACATGACCTTCCTCCTCACGCATTATGTGCCCACACAATGATAAACCATAGCCATAAAATCGTCAGGGCCCGTTTCAGTTCAAATGTATATCTATTATTAGCCATGATATAATTATAAAAAATAAAGACAGAAATTAGGGCAAAAGTAATCCACATATAAGGGAAGGGAAAGACCGAAAAAAAGAGTGGATGAACTGTGTGGAAAACAATATGAACATTAAGGATGTGTGCATTGAATTGACGAAAAATAGAGTTGTATTGAAGAAAAGGACACACATTTCCGACCCCAAGTGATTGGGATGAGGACCGGGAAATGATGGGCACTGACGATTTTTGTATTTTATTCTGATATTTCAGCCTAGTTATGTTAATCATGATCATGGCGAGACTTCGGTAGTGCGGAGAACTCTTGTCAATCTATACTTGCCAGACACTAATGACAGATGAACCAGTCAACTTCACGTTTAGTCCGTTTAATGTTTTTAGGTATTATATCACGGCACTATAGTCGTTAGTGTTATACACTAACGACTTTTCTATCGATTCGTTTCGACACTGTTTGCACCTAATAAAGTAATTATTGGGTTTCCCGCTATATACATAATAATACCCAACCAGTAGGTTGAGATAAAATTTAACCTTATCTTCTCATATTGTTATCGTCTTTATAAGTTGCTATCTTCCTCACGTACACGACGCACGTGATTCACTTAATTTGATGATCATCATTTGGAGTTTCACAAAGAACTGTCTTTATAAGGCAAAGTTGGAATTACTTCAACTACGCGCACAACCTATAATAAAATTAGTTAGATATCATTCTTAACACTAGAAAAATTATCATAAAGTTTGTTTAACGAAATAATTCACCTAAATTTTTTTAAGTAAAATAATGTTGGAGAAAGTAACATCTGTTTTACATTACCTAATGGTCTTTTATAGCACGGTAGTAAAAACACGAAATTATGTTGCTGTTTTTCTTTACAAACACAGTTTTTGTTTTAAAATGTTTGTATACATAAAATTCCTTCATTTACAAGTTACAAGCTTCGAAGAAAGGAATTTGGGAAATTCTAGCCCTGAATATATAAAAGAGATTTGATTTCTTTGTGATGGTGCCCGAGAACTATAAAATTTGGTAATACGAGTAGGTAAACATAACGTAGTTAAAAATATATAAACACAATCCTAATGTTAAATAGAAACTGTTTCCCAAAGCAAAGCTGGTGGAGTTGCTAATAACGCACAATGACAGTAAAATTTTGTCCTGTCATATAGTATGTTAATAACCGACGAACGAGCACCAGTGCAATATGGTGATAAAGATTTTGTAAAACTACGAGTTTCATCAATACATTACAGATCAAGAAGGAAGTGACAAATGCATTTATTAATTGACTTTTCAATTTTCAAGCCAAACGTTAAAGACCAAACGAGTTTTATTTTTGAAGGAGTGGGTAGCTAGCCAGACAAGGAAAGAACTTACGTGCATGCACGAGTACTAATGGAATTAAATTGGGGTGTTTAGAATACAATAACTATTTCCGGCTTTTGTTTGCAATAGCCGTGTTTGAATTTATAATGATATACTACACCGAAGAACTGTTACAACGTCTCTTTTGTGTGGTCTACTTGAATTTAAACTCTTAGAATTGAAATGTAAACACAGACGAATTGCCCACAGAACCACAACCTGGTAATTATTTCAAGTATTGGAGAATACGACTAGGCATAACTGACACAGAATAGAGTTAATTGTATTTGACGGTTAAAATAACTTTTACAATTTCATTTTGAACGTGAAAACTTTGGTACTAAAAACAAATTACTTTAACCGTAAGTAATGTTCGATTACATGAAATACACAATGAAACCATCTTACATCTTTTTTTTTATATATATTACAAATAGCCGACAAACGAGCAGACGAGCCACCTGATGGTAAGTGGTGACCGTTGCCCATGGACATCAGTAAGACCAAAGATATTGCTGATGCGTTGTCGGCCAGGAAATAAGAAGAAGGTACGAAAGAAAGAAAAAACTGGTTCTCAAGCCCCCAGCCGGAACACGACGAGTCGTTTGGCGGCTGACTCAAGCAGGAGGGTGGTAGCTAGCCA
>DWPT01008270.1:0-10308 GCA_018251895.1 Agathymus mariae mariae
TAATAATATTAACGACCTAATAATAATATTGATAATATAATCTTTACGCAAAGCCCTACCACCAAGCAGGCTGGCTTATGTCGCTTCTTACGACACCCTGTTCTGCCAGCCTGGGATTGGGGGGAGTATTCTAGGCCGCCCCAATACGGCAAAATTTATTATTATTTATACCCGGATACTATATACTGCGCGAGAATGAAAAAAAAAAACATTCTTTTTCCTTAAGCAAACAAACCTCTATTAATTGTAATTTGTGTGCAAGGACATTATAATTCGGTTAGTCTTTTACAGTGTATTTAACATCAATAATTAATCTGCATCTGTCATAGGCTATTGTTTAGGTGTTTTGTTAGGGATATCGATGTTACAAAAACATCGTTACTCGATATTTTTCGTACATAAAAAAATTAATATTGCTTAATATATTTTTTATGTAGAAAATTTTAATTACTAAAATAAAACAATTTGATGTTTCTTGAGCTGTATTAGAAATAAATTATAGAAAAAGTCATTTGTACAAAGATAAGCCTTCTACAGAGTCTGTTCAACTTGTCGATTTTACTAGCTCTATAATTATAGCTAGCGTTATAATTTTAATCCATAAACAAATAAGGTTATGAACATGCGTGAAAAGAAAGAAGATTAAGATAAACAGAAAACAATAATGTTTTAGAACTATGTAACTTTAAATGTGAAAACATCAATTATTAGCAATGAAACTGCATTAACTACTATGTAACTAATCAATAAACAGCTATTTCGGAAGATTCTATTAATGCATGATTTTATTAACTGCTTAAAAATTACGTAATTATGACACATTCGGCGTGTCCCTTGTAAATTGTATGGATGTGTACAGAATATTTCTTTTTTTTCGTAAAGTTATCGCAATATACGAAAATTACCAACATTAAATTTGGATTTTAAAAAAGTTCAAACATCCTTGTATAAATACCGATATATATATATATAGATAATTATCAAAAATCGACGATCATCGACATCCCTAAAGTAGCTGTTCGGTACTAGAGTTTCGTTTATTTAATCAATCGTCGGTTTTTCCGGAGATCGTCTAAGATTGTGGCGCAAACCCTTATATTTGCTTTGGTGGTACAAAGTGAAGAGCCTATTTGTACCCTATTGGACACCTACTTAGTCTTCACCGATCGATTCCAATTACAGATACCCAATAGGCTAGACTGGGGAACAATAAAACACAACACAATAATCACGGGTCATTTGTTATTAAAATATCAATGGTTCATATATGTAATATGAAAAATATGTAAATAGCACACAGCGTTACTTAGTGGCAGTGTGGATCCACTGGGGCGACGATACCGTCAGCTCGATGCGACGTACCGTGATCAGTTCGTCGTCAATTTCATGAATGTTATAGAACCTCTCTAGCTCTTCAATCGCTTTGTCTTCCAGCTAAAAAATAAACAATCATGTACTCACATTTGGATCTGCATATCGCGGGATGATTAGATAAACATAAAATGCCACAAATGAACGAAATAAAAATATGAGAACATGTGTTTAATGTCTGTGCTGGCTGGGAAACAACCTAGGACGCTCTGCCCATCGGGACGGTCGACAGCCAGCTTAGCCCGAGGCTCGTGTGTAAGTAGTGTGATTTTAAAAATGTAGTTTCCTGTTTGGTGGATCTGGGTTCGAATCATTCTGTATTATAACTGTATGTCAAATTTATTGGACGAATTGAATACGGAGTTAAATAGATAGCCGACTCTTTAAATATTTAAAATCAATTACCTGAGTCAACATGAGTGATTTAGTCATAATTCTAGACGAATCGTCCTTTTGCTTCTTCTGATCAGCCAATATTTGATTGAATTCCATGGCGTTCTGCTTATTAGGACCGCCAGCGGCCGCGGGTGCTTCGCACACCTTCCAAGGGTTCTTTGGCTTATCTGGAGGACTGCCAATGTTCAACTTATTTGCCAAGTAATTGTCCAAATTTTGTGGAGTTTGATCGCTGCCTTGCATGGCCAGTTTCTTTCGTTGTTTCTGTGAGAGCTTAGGCCCTACATGACTTATTAAAATGCTACCTGTATTTCTCGTAATTTCTGACGATGGACTGTTTTGCGAGCTGACAGAGATGCGTGACGTTGATGGCGCATTATTTTCTTGGTTGGCGATGGCGTGGAATGAATTATTCCTTGAGATTTTAACAAAAGATTCAACAGGGGTTTCGTTTAATATTTCTTTTGCAGTAGATACAGCTTTGAGCCGTGCTTGGATTATCTTTTGTTGCTTCTGTAGTCCAGACGGCACCTCAATCCATTTATCCTTTTCACGGTGAGTGTTTTTTTCCTTAGATATTGAACTCAGTGCCAGGGTTACGTCGCCCTGAATATCGTTAGATAGGTCCAACGAAGTCACTGAGCTCACAGATTCATACCGCATCCTGGCTTTTTCGTTTTCGGTGTACTCAATCTTTTTCGGCGTTCTATTTTTCTTTTTTGTAATCTCTGTGGTACTATCATCTCTTTTCATATCTTCGTCAATAACTTGTAAGTCGACAGGACAAGACTTTGCACACTCATTAATTATGATATCATCGGGTGCATTATAAAATGGAGTAATGACTCTTGAGGACATTATGGGATTAAATTTGCAGTAATATTTCGTCATGTCTTCCAATAGCGCGTCTTCTAATAAATCCAAAGCTCTGGTTTCTAAGATGGTGCATATGTTTAGAGAAATAAATTCCATGCAACATTTTTTTAACTGTTCCGCGTTGTATGTGTGTGCGAATTGACAAAGTTCTGTGCAGTTCTTCAGTGAGATGAGGTTCGCTAGGGCGGCTTCACACATTTCTCTTAATCGAGTAATGAACAGTTGATCGGATACAATTAACATACTACATATAAAGTCAATGCTGTCCGAGGTTTCCACATCTGGGCACGAGTCGGTGTACAAGAAATTGATTACGGGCAATAAAATTCCATGATTTATAGGTAATGTCACTGTAGATAATACCTTGCTCTGAAACAGAAGACCAAGAGATACAAGTAACTGTCTTTTCTAATCAAATAACATTTAAATGTTCAATCTAGTGCAATTATCCCTCTACAAATACAGGCATGATCACAAAGTTGCAGGATACAATTGCATGAATGAATAGTTGAAAGTAAGAGCGTCAATGTGAGACTGGAGACTGTACTAGGACAACCTGTATGTCAGATGTCCAGGCCTTCACACCAGATCATATGATCACTATAACAAATGTTTATTAGTATACATTTTCTATTTACCCACATATTATTTTTGCACTATAAATACCAAGCATGTAGTGGATTAATTTTTCTTGGCTTAAAATATGGTGAGAGAGAGAGAGATTAATTAATGTTTATAAGAATAAACAAGCAGGCGAGGCCAACATGGATCCCATTACAGCCCACAGTGCTGGAACTGAATTGTATTGTATCACAATAAAAATACTAGAATTAGTTGTAAGTTCTCACCTCTGTCCAAGAGTGCATAAACATGCCGTGGAAGTACTCCAGTCTAGCAGCTAGAACGCACTTGTGTGCTGATATCGGTATGCCATCTTTAGAGCGTACGTTAGTGTCCGCTAACTCCTGGAGGCTGTCGCGGTCCCAGGACAATGAGGTTTTTGTATATACAGCACTTTCCTTTAAGTACACTGTTCCATCTCTATAGCTGTAATAAAGAGCTACTTTTTGATAATTGAATCAATGTTATGGATAATATTGGAGGTCGTTCACAAATTACGTCACAGATCTCGTTTGCTAGGTTCGATGTCACAAATTTGTGTTAAACTTCTTTTGATATCAAACGCAACAAATATCCAACGATGTAATAGACATGTTGTTGTCATTGTTGGTCCACCTAGAAAATGCTCTCCCCGTCATTATGAGACTGGTAATTGTAGGATCCCCACTCATGTGACTGTGGGTCTAAAAATATGGAACCCGCCAGTCGTCCTGCCCATTAGTCAGTTCACCTCACGTATATAATATAAAGAAGTATAAACTAAGTTATCTCTAATGAAAATCCATCTCAACATTAATCTCACTAAAACTTATCGAGTAGCTTGTGCAGGCCCATAACGCCCAGCCTCTTGGCAGTCGCCTGCACCAGTCGGACGGGGTCGCAGTAGAGGTGCGTGCGCGGTGGGGTCTCGGTACTGCGGCGTTTGCTTCTCCTCTTGTCCTGTTGCTTGTACACTTCGAATGCCGAGATCTCTGTAGGGTTCTCTGTAATCAAGGATTTAATCAAGAGATGCTATATGTTAATAGAAATGTCAAGCAATCAAATTCCAATCCCCAATTGCAAGATATTTTGTATATATTCTTCTGGATGCAATTTCGAAATTATGCTTTAACACTGAAGGGAAGGAACTGCAAAAGAAACTTCTAGCACATGTTTTAAATCGATTAAGTAGACTGAGTGAGTAGATCAGTAGGTAAATATTCCGAGCGTTCCCGTGTGTCCAGAGGCAAATATATTATTTATGTAGTTAGTCAGTTTAACATACAAGTTCCTATAACCTGTAAAAAATGTACTGATGTAAAAAGTAATACTGTAATAGCTGTAATTATTTATTTGTTTCGCTTCGATGGTCCATTAACTAGTAATAAGGAATACATAAGAGAAACCTTTTCCACTGAACTGGTCCCCAAACGAGTCAAAACCCTTTGACATTAGTTATCACAAATGAAATATAATTTCTTTCCTAATTATTATCAATCATAATAATAAAATTGAATAAACTCACCAACAACTTCTGCATCCAGATTCAATGTGTCTTCTGTCCCTTTCTTCGCGGCGCCAGTCAGATCTTCCTTCCTTATCTTGAGCGAGGTCGGGCCGGGCTCGGCTACGTCGCACGAGCCGGTGTACATGTACCGGAGCACCCGGTCGAACGGCTCCGGGTGGACGTTCTCTAGGCTGACCGTGGGCTTGTCGTCAGACGCTACGCGCGTCTCCTGATACAACTTGTACAGGTGTTCGCTGCTTGATGCAACGATGAACATATGCGCCGGGTACAATTTCTTACCAACCTGAGAGTCAATGGCATATAAATTTATATTTTAATTGTACATTTTAAATATTATTAAAACGGCGGCTCCGTAGCCCGATGTATTCCCGTGCTCCTCGTGTCGTCGTGTGGGCAGCCGTTTATGCGACAGATGTTTGTCGTCGGGCCGGTCGAGGGTGTTAGTGATGTCTTGTGTGTGTGCGTCCATCCCGACCGCAACACAGGGTAACTTCCGTGCATCGGTATGTGTGTGTGAACGTTAAATTTTGCGTTTAATAAATATATATTAATGACCATCCGTTCGTTTGGTGTGTTAAAGTTAATTAGTAGATAGTATCTTTGTGAGAGGAGTAACATGTCTATTGGATAATACAAATAAAACGTATTTTTCATCTTATCATTTCATGAAACTGCTTATTTTACGATTGGACCACGGCACCTAGATGATATGACAATTATATGATAACACGACATAATGAATGTATAAAGAGAGAGGGAGGAAGAGGGAGAGAGAGCGAGAGAGAGAGAGAGAGAGAATTTATCAGAGATCAAATAAACAAAAAAGCTATTAATGTCAAGATATTAAAGCTCAAGGAGCTAGGCAATTTTGAAACGTTATATTAATTATAATTCTCCAATAAGAGCATTTTTATTGTGAAGATATCGTATTAAAAAATTACTTACCTTGAACACTACGTCATGCAGTATATCATCTTCCGTAGCCGTTTGATACAGAGATTCCATGTGCTTTGTAAAACTGGACGGCGAGAGATCGGGCAGTGATGTTAACCCACAAGTTGGTTTTACCTGAATATATAAAACACATTATTCTATCTTTTTTCTTCACAAATATTTATAATATAAATGAATGCTCGCGCACACTAAAATTATAATACAAAATCAGTGCGGGGAGTCTTAAGGTTAAAATATTAGCGAGCTTGCGAGCGACCGAGCTAATTCGTATGTCCCTTCACGGCAGCTATCTAAACATGACCACCGACAGTAAGCCGTACGTCAGCACGTCAACACGTACCTTCCAAAGCACAGAAAACCGGTTTATTTGTACCTCTAACGATCACGTATCCAACAAACAACTCAAAATTTACTTAAACGATTACTTAATACCGTCAGTCTTGGCTACAAGAACTATTAATGAAATAAATAAATATATTACCTGCAAACAAGCAAAATTCAAGCCCTCGCTGTCAACAGTAATCGAAACCGCCCTGTGTACGTTGGGGATCTTCGTGACTCTGACAGACGTGCAGTCGTCCTTTTCTAAGAACTTGACTAGAGCCGATTTGTTGCTATCCCTGTCCTTTTCTCTCTTGATCGGCTGCGGCGCGGGGGGCGCGGTCTTGCGCGAAATGGTGCCGACGTACGCTTCGCCGAACTTGGTTGTGAAGTACAGGGCGTCGTGGGTGAGAGCCGCGTGCGTCACCACGGTTTCATGGTTCAATCCAAAAACACATCTGAAATTGTATTTTACATTTTGAAGGCTTAAATTGACTAACAACACTTTGGTTACCGACCGCTACCACAACAACAATATAGGCGTGTTTAATAATACATCAAAGAAGTGTATGGAAAATATATTTTTAGTAGTTTTACCACAGGCGGTCTTTTCACTAAATTAACATTCGGTTCCAGATAATCAATTAAGTTAGTGTAATAGATATATAGTATAGTAAAAGATGAAGTAATGAAACAGGGAATTTGGGAGCCACTTGAGCTCAGTTCGATACTCGGAAGTATGGTCACGTTCTCGAATAGCAAATCAGAATCGAATTGAAATATTTTTGAGACGCTCATGTTTATTCAGTTGCTCCTGTGTTAGATCTAATTTAACATTAGCGTAGTCAAGGACTGGACGGAGTAGAGGAATCTCATCTTCTCTAAAGGAAAAGCATTGCTAAGTCTATGGAATTTACTTGTAATTTCAAATGGGAAACGGTATAAGTATATATTTTGGTTCACTCGAGTCCAAGCCCGAATAAAAAACACGACCATCCCCTGGGACACCCCCGCCGCACCCCCGCGACACCCCCGCCACATCCGCAGTCGTGACGTAGTCTCGTTGCTGCTACTGCTGCCGTTCAGAGCAACGATTTGATCGCTCCAGACAATTTTTCTTATATTCTTCTTCATCTCTGTGTAATCTCAGATGAACTCAAGCTACGTTTCTCTGTTTTTCAGAGCAATAAGTACTATCATCTATCAGCCATTTACAATCCACTGCTAAACGGGCCTTTTGAACAGTTATACATTTTACTAGAGTCATACAGTGAACAGTATGCCCATTATGAACCTCTCCTTGTACTCGTGATGCATGTACGTGTAAAAAATTATCACCTGGTAAGTCTGTTGGTGGTGTCCTGCCACACGAGCAGCTGCCCCACGGTGGTGAGCAGCAGCACGGTGACGCGTGAGTACACCCCCTGCTCGCTCACCTTTCCCTCCACGCACACCTGACGCAGGTTGATCTGCCTGCGAAGTACAACCGGACGGTACACTAGCGTGATTCCATCGTTCCAATAGTATACATAACGAACTACTTCTACAAGTGAACTGTTACTTGTCTTCAACTCAATACAATTGGAAATACATGATAGACGTCTTTTACCCAGTCGGGGTAACAGAGCGGGGAGCGGGGAGCGGGAGGTGGGACGCGGTACCGGATTTCTGATTGCATTTTGGGAGGAGCAATAAAAATAAACGTATTGTTAAATTATATACATCATTCGCACTGTAATTATTTTTAGACCTTTAAAACCTAGAATAATACCGCAGCCGCAGTATCGTTTCGGGAAACATGAACCTCGCATTGAAAAATAAGAACAGACAGATAGATAAAATTTCCCAAAAAAAAAATTATGTTTTAGCATCTTTATAAATATAACAATTACTTTTAAAATTATAAAATATATCGATCGTACAGTTAAGATTCGTGTCCTGTTGGTTTTATCTTTGGTATAGATATTAACATAGGATTTTATAACATTGTAAAATGACAATATTACCTTACAGCTAAAATCGACTAGTTGATATTGATATATCAATTAATATTGTATGAAGTACTTCTCTATTCTTGAATGGTACTACTTCACTAGGCGTTACATACTACGGAACCGACTTGGTTATTGGTAATATCGCTTACTTGACAGCAATTTTCTTGCAAATATACTTATGAAGCAAGTAGACGTCTCCACGGCTGGTCGTGATTACGGTGGCCGCGTCTCCGGCGTCCACCAGTTGTAACGTGCACTCCTCCTTGTTATTCATAGATATAGCCACCTGGAAACACCGAGTGTGTTTTAAAGGTTTCATAGACAAATTTTTATGGACTAAATTGTATTTAGTTATGCTATTATTGTAAGTAAGATATATTACGGTAGATGAATATACATATAATCGAAATGGACGTCTACAAATATTATTGCCGCATTTAGATTTCGCGCAGGTTAAAACTCTGTAGTTTTCGTATGTTGATTTTAAAGTTGTGCTGAGGAGTTTGTTTCCTCGTTTCTTCTAATGTTAAAGCACCTTTTCGAAATGGCACTTGAAGTAAAAAATGGCGTGCACAGGTGTATTTACAAAAAAACTAAATGATTAAAATATTTTGAATTTGAATAGCAAAATTTTTGTACTTATTATAAGATAAGGTAGTTAAATTTTTGTATACCATACATCTCATTACTTTAAGAACTACTAATATTATGAAGGGAGAAAAGAGAGAGTGCGAATTTCGTGAGTTTGTTTACATACGGACGGTAATATTATCGGAACCGTTACACTTATTAAAAAAATATCTTTTACAATTTGACAAGTACATTATTTAAGGTATAATCATATAATGTACGTATGTATGTAGTAACATAATACACGTAATAATAATTCAAACTAAACGATGAAACAAGCTTTAAATAAATATAGACTCACTCTTTTCGGCGTTGGCACAAGTTTTTCGTCTTGCGGATGTCCCAACTGGCCCACGTTTGTCCCCCAAGTGTACACGGCGCGCCCGTTCCACACGACCGCGTGTGTTCTCCCCGCGCGCAGCCCCGTCGGCTGCGACAGCTTTATGAGAGGTCTGGTCGCGGGCAGCTTGATCGTAGAGGGCGTTTTAGATGCGGACGCGCTAACGTTTTCATTGTTTAAAGCGTATTGAAGCACCTGAGAAACAAATGAACACTTGAGGTTATATCACATTGGTAGTTTTGTTTGTCATGTTGTAAGTAAAACGGCTATCGGACGAGCGACGCTTTTAAATAAGAATACGTCGGTTCAGTTCGGTTAACGGCTGGATGCCATAGCCCTGCTGGCTTTTTGGACCAACTTACCGCTCCACTTTGCAACAGGAACACCGTTGAATTCAGCGTGATAGCTACTTGTGAACACGGCTCGGGCAGAGCTAGTTGGACGGGACGCAACGCCGTGGCCAGGGGGCCCCCCGCCCGCGCCACCTGCCCCCCGCACCAAGCCTCCTCGCTGTCCCCCATGCCGCATAGCCACACGCTATGGAATTTGCCTAGGCACACCTGTAATAAAATAAAATAAAAAAATTGTCGCAGCCTCTTACGCTCACTTGATGAACGTTTCCTTTTGTACATTAATTGTCATGCAAAGTGTATACAATTATAGAAACAGCACAAATATTTATCAACTTAAATTCCGCAACATAAATAATAGTAATTTAAGAATGTTCTTTTATAACATGTTACATGTGTGTGTGTGGAAGGGGGAGAGAGATGCGTGTGTGCGTGCGTACGTTTGTGCATACGTGCCTGAAAATTCCTGTAGCCTCTGGCAGGTATATTTCAAATGGCCCGATGGCTCGATTTATTTTCTTTATTAAGATTTGTACAATGATTTTGCTGGTGAAGTGAAGGCTTTATAAAGTTGAAATAACTCAACAATTATGGATCAATTGGTAAGGTTGAATAACAACGAAGCTCTTCTCACTTCTATGATTCCATTAAAATACCGATTAAACTATCACTATCACTTCACAAGGTGAAGGAAAATGTTTTTAGTACAGATTGGCAGATGGCACTCAACTATCATGGCAATTTACAGAACTCTCGGACAATGCTATTTCCTAACAATGGTGTATTTCACCGAAGCAAGTGATAATTAATTTCTTATATTTCACTGGTGCAATTAAAGAATGCAGAGTAAAAGCCATTTGAGTGTTAACAAAGGCAATTTATTTAAGTCAACGGATTGCATGCGGGCATATATTATCACCGTGAGCGTACGCATTCGGTGTGAACGTG